>CM060906.1:480476698-480696698 GCA_030737815.1 Allium fistulosum | reverse complement strand
TTTGCTTCATCACCACCAGCTACCACTCCCGCTGATCATCCGGATACAGACTTTCCTTTTCTAGGTGCCTTAAAGTTCCAATATCAAACCCTTAAGTTCCTCGTGCAAGTTTTCTGGATCTAACTTCTTGATCCTTACAATCCAAAGTAGAGAATTAGAACTAAGCCTGGATTTAGTTTTCCTAGTGAAAGCACCAAAATGTTATCGTCGAAAATGGATTAACACCCAAGATTGAGTTGTAGGGAACTTTTGAAGCCTTGATATAGCATATTGTATTGAAATAAAAGAAAATGGAGCGAGACACAAGATTTTTATAGTGGTTTGGCAATCTTTGGCTTACATCCACTTTATAGTTTTTATTGACTGTTGTCTACAAAGAATTAGAGCGTATGTCACTAGTACGAGGGCTTGACATGTTCTATAGCCTATAATTGCCAAGAGTAGCTACTTAGGTGACTACTGTGAGAGAGGTAGGAGATGAAGAAATAGCAAAGTCTACGCCAGTAGAAAATTAGATCCCTTTCTAGTTGCAGTAGGTTTTGTTTTTATAGTGGAACAACAACATGGAGTCAGAAGCCTACTTGCAACGAAGTCCAAAGTTAGCCCAACGCTGCATAAGTGTCCACGTAGGCCCAGTTGGCCAAAAACCCCTCTAAGTACCAAAATAAAGTTCTCGACACCAAGTGGTTTGCTTAGGTTTAAACCTTTAACTTTTGGTTGCACCATTCTTCTCTCTTACTTAATGTGTCTTGAGCTCTGTTCCATCGACTTTGAGTTAATTCCAATCATTCTCTCAATAACAATAGAACTATCCTACTTTCTTAGCTTTCTTCTTGTCAATCTTGAGAATCGCTCAACTACCCTCGGAGAAAAGCACTTGAGCCCTAGTGGTTAGGGTAGAGTATAGAGTTTTTGTGGTAAAATTGGGTGAAAGGACCTCTTGGTACCGAGAGAAAGCTCTCGGTACCGAGTGGTTGATTAGTTCCAAAATCATGTGGAACTTCTCATGTTCCAATCTGCTATCCTACTGATTGTGTTTCCAAGCTCTTGAGTCATTTTGTCTTCGTCTTGTCCTTATACTTCACGTAGAATTCTGCTTGGTTAAAAACCTGATTAACATGAATTATTTTCGAGTTCAACCAAAGGTAAAATTAATTTTTATATGTTATAAATGAATAATAAATTAATAAAAAGTTGTGTTAATGTTTTATGAAAATTTAAATTATTTATTTAAGGCTTAAAATTGGTAGAACAATGTATAAAAGTTATACGATCTATGGATTCAATAAGTTCTTGCTAATAATCATGGTCGTTAAATAAAAAGACGAAACTAAAAGTCCAGACAAAAATAAGAATCTAAGAACCAAATTTTAGGGAGGGTTCCTTTTCTTTTACTGCAATAAAAAAATCTACAGAATCCGACTAATTTCGGGTTTTAGTCCCGACAACCCATACGAAAAGTTTAAAAAGAGGCATTGGAGACATACACAAATAGAGGGTAAGGTTTCTATTCCATCCCTTATTAGCATCCAATTCACTACATGTATGAGCTCTCACTCGTTTTCCCAATTCTTTCTTTCTAGGATCAACATTCAAAAAGAACAAGGGAGATTGTTGCTTATGGATCCCCCTAGGAGACTTTCGTTCTAGAGCTTGGTTACCTAACTTGCTTCAAGTTTCACATCCAACTCAACATGTCTGATGCGAAATAAGACTGGTCTGCTACTTGAGTATGGATTTGTTGTGACACCCCACCTCTATACTCACACTAGCCAAGGACACTATGGGGTAATGCCGTCGACTAGCACGAAGAATAAGGCTGTTGAGGAGCGACCATCTGTGTAATTGCTTTGTGCGAGTACCGATATGTCAGATAATATGGCATGCATTTCATTTCAAGAGGAAATCTGACATATCAAATAAAAACTCAAAGCTACCACACAGTGGCTATGTGGCCTTCGGAAACAAATATAGAAATAAGCATAACACAAATTAGTCACAGATATTCATATCACAAAGGCGGAAACAGATATGAATATAACACATAGAAGTGTACATAAAAGTAGTGGTCATACACGATCCACTACATCACAAAAGAATAGGAACAAGTGCTAGACAAAAGAATAAGTATACATCAAGGAGTCTCTATCTCGAATGTATAATAACAAAAACTACTAAGCTAAAGTAGTTAGCCAAAAGTCAGGTGATGAACCCTGATAAGAAGTCAAGCAGAAGCACCTGAAATACCTCGGTCTGTCCCGAGTATTATTTAAGAAGAAAATAATAAATGGATCAGTCAAGCTATAAATATCATATAAAATGAGATAGGATAAGAGATATGACAAAAATATATGATAACAAAAATGCTATACTGTGACAAGTATACATAAGGTAGCAACAAAAATAATACAATATCTCAAATATTATCAAACACTAAAAAGAATGTCATATTCTTTAAATTATTCACCAAAACACAAATATTGACAAAACATATCAATGCCAATCGCAAAAATCGGTGAAACACAAATTCTAGAAATCATCAACTAGAAATCCAAAAATCACGAAAAGGGGAAGGCATATCGCAAACGAGAGCATGAAAAATGCCTAACACGTGTATCAAAAATGGGTCGCTATTCCATAAAATGAGCCGGAGCTCCTCCAAACAGGGTATAGTCCCCCCTTGCGGACTATAAGCCAAAGCTCCTCCTATGAGCCGAAGCTCCTCCAAACAGGGTATAGTCCCCTATTGCGTACTATGAGTCGAAACTCCTCCAAACAGGGTATAGTCCCCCTTGCGGACTATGAGACGAAACTCCTCCAAACATGGTATAGTCCCCCTTTGCGGACTATGAGACGAAACTCCTCCAAACGGGGTACAGTCCCCCACGCGGACAAAGAGACATCGCACATCGCTAGTCTAAATCACCAAAGGATCATCATTGGTCGATAAGTGTAAATTACACTAAGCTAGTAAATAAATGAGTTTAGCTTCATGTCCCACAACCACTAGCTTAACTTAAATATTTACGAACAAATTGTAGATTTCCACTCAAAAATTGTCACGAGAGTTCAATCGAACAAGTCCAAGAATTAACCGACGAAGAAACGCAAGCGTTTCAAACCACTTGTTTTGCTAAGCCGTTTAATTAGATTTCTCATACAAATGAGGTAAAGGTTTGTATATACTAATAGATCAGAAAACGGTTTTGAAAACGAGCTTTGTATTTAAAAGTAGTGTTGAAATCATTTTTGTGAAAGAGTTTGAGTATTTACTACTAGTATAGAAACCTTTGTATTTTAAAGTGACAAATCACAGAAATGATTGTAGAAACAATCAATCACCAAAAATTCACATTCGAAGACGTGAATCAAAACCATAGATATCAAATCCATCAAATGGATATTCCCAAAAATCCAAAAGAAGAAGTCATCAAAGTCGATAATAAGTGATAACAACTAACCGGATCGATAAAAATCGATTAAAAATTGGAAATCCAACCAAAAACAGCTAAAATAGGCAAGATTGGCAGTTCCAGACGTCTGAGGTTTAATCCAGACGTCTGGGTATGGTTTCTGGAAATATTCCAGAAAACACCCAGACGTCTGAAATTTCAAAGTAGACGTATGAGACCAAACCAGACGTCTGAACATATGAATCAGACGTCTACAATTGATCTCTGCCATTTTATTTTCTACGTGCATATTTTTTTTCCTCCAGGTCTATAACCAGACGTCTGGACTTGATACCAAGACGTCTGGTCACCTGGCTTGGGCAACAGTTTGCCTAAGCCATGATGGTCAAAACGAATCGGGAGCGATCAGACGAGCAACGAAGACTAGGGATTTATGCCAAGCGACAATCCAGTCTTATAGGCTCTTCGATAGACCCCAAATAACATGTCCAAATATTCAAGATACGATCTTTAAAGATTTTGACTTCAAAACACCAAAATTTGGAAAATTCACCAAATCATTTCAAATCAAAAGCAAATGAACATGCACAAATATTAGGAATTCATACCTAAAAACAATGAAAGTTATAGACGTAGATGTGAGTTCAAAAACTCACCTTTAAAACTCAAAGACAACGAAAGAGAAGCTTTAAAACAAAGCAAGACCAATTCCTCTTCAATATACCTCTATAATCTTCAATCTATTATCAAAGGTGAAGTTTTTCCTAAGTTAGGTTGTAGGAATTTCTGTAATTGAAGAGAGATAGAGATGGAGAAGATGAAGAGGATGCTTACCTAAGCTTCTCCTTGATTTTGGACTTGAATTTGAGTTTCCTAATCAAAACTAGGGTTTAGGAATTTCTATTTCCCGTTCTTTCCCTCATTTTTCTTTAGCTTGAGTGTTAGGAAATAGAATGAGTGAATGGATGAAGAGTAGAGGAGTTAGGGTATTATGTTGGGTTAGTGGGCTGAAACCCAAACCCAAAGCCCAAATAGAAAAATAACAAAATTCTGCTCAACTCCAAACATATCGATGTTTATACTCAAAAAAGTTGTAAACGCCATTTTGGACTCAATGGAAGTGGTCTCGAGACCCAATTCGACTGTTCACAAAAAGTAGCATTTCGGACTTTAATCCGACCAACGTTGCTATATTTAAATAAACCATTTAAATATACAATCATAAAATATGCAGGTTGTTACAGACTCCCCTCCTTAAAGAAATTGCGTCCTCGTAATAGTTAAGAGGAAAATAAAAAGTAACAACCATACCAAAGCATAACAACATAAAAGAAGAAATATTGAAATGAGAAGTTCACCTTAAGGAGCACAAGAGAGTAAGTCCGGATGTGTTTGCTCGATGAATTCTCTAGATTCCCAAGAGCAATCCTTAGGATTTGAGGACCATTGAACTTTCACAAGCGGGACATCTTTATTTCGAAGGCGTTTAACCTCCAAAGCAATGATACGAATATGATGTTGCTCATAAGTCAAATTAGGTGAAACTTCAATTTCTTCAATAATACTGGGCTCAAGAATAGAATTGGAATCTCTAAGGCATTTCCGTAGTTGAGAGACGTGGAATACGTCATGAATAGCAGAAAATTGAGCCGGTAATAAAAAGGCGATAAACCACGGAACTAATGCGTTCGGTGATGGGAAATGGACCAATATATCGAGGTGCTAATTTTCCCAATCGACTAAACGCACAACACCCTTCATAGGTGAAACACGAATGAACACCAATAAAGTCTGGACCTAAAACCAACTTCTCACCGGCTTCAAGCCAACACGAAGGAAATCGGCATGGCCTTCCGTAGAGTGCCTCGAAAGGTGCCATACCAATACAAGATTGGAAGCTATTATTATAAGAAAACCCAACAAGAGAAATATGATCTTCCCAACTTCCACCAAAATCAAGATCACATGCACGAAGGAGATCTTCAAGAGTTTGATTCACACGCTCTATTTGTCCATCGGATTGAGGACAATAAGCGGTGCTAAAAGAGAAGGATGAGCCTCAAGGCTACATAAAACAAGAGATGAACATGAATTGGATTTATGATCTCGAATCTCACAAGTGGATAAAGTCTCGAGATCATTCCATTCGGACATCATCATGGAAACAACCGCTTGTTGCTTACGACTAAGGGCATCGGTAATACGATTACCCTTTCCGAGAGTATAGAGAATATCAAGATCATGAAATGCAAGGAACTCGAGCCAACGTTGTTGATGCAAATTAAGTTCCTTTTGAGAAATAAATACTTCAAAGATTTATGATCGGTGTAGAGAACAAATTTCTCTCCCAAAAGATAATGACGCCAAATTCTAAGGGAGAAAACAATAGCCGCGAGCTCTAAATCATGAGTGGCATATCTAGTCTCGGCAGGCTTTAGTTGCCTAAAAGCATATGTGATAACACATTCCCTTTGCAAGAGGCATTCAAACCAATACGACTAGCATCGGTATAAACAATCAAGTCTCGGTTCCCTTCGGGAATCTCAAGAATACGAGTATCGGAAAGGAGTTCTTTTAAATGATCCACTTTCCCGAAAAACTAAGACATTCAAAATTATAATTAACTTTATGTAATCACTTTTTTAGAAAAAAATTACTTATTACAAGTCAATTCACTGTGTCTGACTGTCTCATCATAGCATTTAGGAGATTCCTATCGATAACGTTGATCAAGCGCATCAACCAGAATTCTTAAAGCACTCAATGGGAAAAACAACACAAAATCATCTTCTATATGATAAACATGTCACTTAAAATTTTACGAATATTCTTTGCTCGTTTTAAGAACAAAATCCAATTATACTTATAAATATCTTATTAAAAAGATTTGCAAATTTTAAATTGTTGTTTTCATCCATAATCAATGAATACAAGGATACACTCATCGAGATATCCGCAGAATACTCGATCCATAAGATGGATGAAATAAGCTAGACAAACCGAATGACATCACGATTTACTCATGAGAATCATAACGAGTGCGGAATGCGGTAAGTGGAATGCTACCCTCCGCAACTCATAGCTGATGATAACCGGTGGAAAGGTCGAGCTGAAAAGACCTTAGCACCACTCAATAGATTGCTTAGGTGGTAATCCTAAGACAAGCTCAAATATACCAGAAAATTCACAAACTACTTGAATGAGAGAAATAACACTTTCCTCATCATGGGGGTTTAAAGAATAAAATGATGCCACCGAATTTGGAAATCAAAATAATTAAGAACAATAGAAATCTGCTTAACAGATTAAGGATTTCGAAGATGGATAGTCCTCTTGGGACATAGGATGTGGGCTTCATAACGATTAAGCCAATCCTTTCCCAAAATCAATTCCGAAACCTAAGTAGCGCATATCACGCAAATCGGATCGGAAAGCATAATCACATAAAATAATCTCGATATCTTTACAAAGCAAACTGAGTGTTGTGGATCCACCAACCGGATTCATAATTCTCAGTGAAGTCATCAAACCTATAATATTTAAAAAAAAGGTATCAACAAGTTCTTTTGATATAAAAGAAGGAGATGCACCCATATCAAAAGAATTCGAGTAGGATAATCACGAAACAAAATATTATTATCAAGGATAGAATGAGAAATACCTTGACCAAGAGAAGGGTTACTGGAGGCTTGCACAACATTTAGCTTTCCCTCTTTCTTGTTTTGAAGTTTGGGACATGAAGATAAAAGATGACCCAAACCTTTGCAATAGCGACAAGTACGAGGTTTCAGACACTTATTTGCATAGTGGTCCTTAGAGCCACAATTGTAGCATTCTCCACGATTAGGGATTGGAGTCTTTGCTACCGAAGTTACTTGCTTCACTTTTTTGTTGGGATTAGGACTTTCAAACTTAATAAAGGGATGCCTCTTCTTATTTATGTTGAAGTTCTTTTTGGCACCCACAACTTCAACATCACTTTCTTTATCGGCCTCTTCGAGTCGAAGGGCGATATCAACAAGCTGATCGAAAGAAACCTCTAGTTTCGGAAGTAATGGCTTTTTGAGGTTCTTATTCAACCCATAGACAAACCTCTGATTTTTCTTCAATGGGTTATTAATATACTAGACCCCATATTTAGAGAGAGATTCAAAAGATGCGACATAATCTGTCACTGAAGATTCACCTTGAACAAGGTCAATAAAGCATCGAGCTAAAGTTACTTTTTCAGCTTCCGGCACAAATTTCAATTCGAATGTTTCCCGGAATTGCTCCCAAGTAAGATCCGCTTCAATAATTTCAAAGATCAAAAGCTCATACCAATCTAATGCTCTCTCCTGGAGCATATTAGAAGCCACTTGGACTCAATGTAGATCAATAAGATTCATGCAGGAAAAGATGCAATCGCATGTTCTAAGCCAAGCTTGGATTTCTATAACGCTTTCGGAACCCTTGAATGACCTTCCACCCAAATCGGTATAATCTCTACACAAGCGTGCGAACCCCGATTTAGGATGAGTAGGCTCTGGAATGGGTCCGAAAGCTTGAGCATTCTTCACAAGATCTAAGAGCTGTTGGGCAGACATAAATACTCCATCCTGAGGAGTAGCACTAGATTGACCGACGCTGGAACGGCCTGGTCTAACCATTTCTCTTCTTTAAGAAAGAAAGAAAGAAGAGGAAAAGGTTATTCTCAGAATTAATGTCAAACAAACTTGATTGATAAAACAAGGCATCACAAAAGAAAATAGGATAGTATGGGTCCAATGACTCGAATTAAATCCTAAGGCACAACTCCTAAGAAAGGCTTAGGACAATGATCCTTGCTAGTTTATTCTACATTGTTCCGAAGTTTGGCTCTGATACCAAGCAATGACGCCCCACCTCTATAATCACACTAGCCAAGGACACTACAGGGTAATGCCGTCGACTAGCACGAAGAATAAGGCTGTTGAGGAGCGACCATCTGTGTAATTGCTTTGTGCGTGTACCGATATGTCAGATAAAATGACATGCATTTCGTTTCAAGAGGAAATCCGACATATCAAATACAAACTCAAAGCTACCACACAGTGGCTATGTGGCCTTCGGAAACAAATTTATAAATAAGCATAACACAAATCAGTCACAGATATTCATATCACGAAGGCGGAAACAGATATGAATATAACACATAGAAGTGTACATCAAAGTAGTGGTCATACAAGATCCACTACATTACAAAAGAATAGGTACAAGTGTTAGACAAAAGAATAAGTATACATCAAGGAGTCTCTATCTCAAATGTATAATAACAAAAACTACTAAGCTAAAGTAGTTAGCTAAAAGTCAGGTGATGAACCCTGATAAGAAGTCAAGCAGAAGCACCTGAAATACCTCGGTCTGACCCGAGTATTATTTAAGAAGAAAATAATAAACGGATCAGTCTAGCTATAAATACCATATGAAATGAGATAGGATAAGAGATATGACAAAAACATATGATAACAAAAATGCCATACTGTGACAAGTATACATAAGGTAGCAATACAAATCAAACAATATCTCAAATATTCTCAAACACTAAAAAGAATGTTATATTCTTTAAATTATTCACCAAAACACAAATATTGACAAAACATATCAATGCCAATCGCAAAAATCGGTGAAACACAAATTCTAGAAATCATCAACTAGAAATCCAGAAATCAAAAAAAGGGGAAGACCTATCACAAACGAGAGCATGAAAACTGCCTAACACGTGTATCACAAATGGGTCGCTATCCCATAAAATGAGCCGGAGCTCCTCCAAACAGGGTATAGTCCCCCTTTTCGGACTATGAGCCAAAGCTCCTCCAAACAGGGTATAGTCCCCCATTGCGGACTATGAGCCAAAACTCCTCCAAACAGGGTATAGTCCCCCATTGCGAACTATGAGACGAAACTCATCCAAACAGGGATAGTCCCCCTTTGCGGACTATGAGCCGAAACTCCTCTAAACAGGGTATAGTCCCCCTTTGCGGACTATGAGCCGAAACTCCTCCAAACAGGGTACAGTCCCCCACGCGGACAAAGAGACATCGCACATCGCTAGTCTAAATCACCAAAGGATCATCATTGATCGATAAGTGTAAATTACACTAAGCTAGTAAATAAATGAGTTTAGCTTCATGTCCTATAACCACTAGCTTAACTTAAATATTTGCAAACAAATTGTAGATTTCCACTAGAAAATTATCACGAGAGTTCAATCGAAAAAGTCCAAGAATTAACCGACGAAGTAAAAGCAAGCATTTCATACCACTTGTTTTGCTAAGCCGTTTAATTAGATTTCTCATACGAACGAGGTAAAGGTTTGTATATACCAATAGATTGGATAACAGTTTTGAAAACGAGCTTTGTATTTAAAAGTAGTGTTGAAATCGTTTTTGTGAAAGAGTTTGAGTATTTACTACTAGTATAGAAACCTTTGTATTTTAAAGTGACAAATCACAGAAATGATTGTAGAAATAATCAATCACCAAAAATTAACATTCGAAGACGTGAATCAAAACTATAGAAATCGATATCAAATCCATCAAATGGATATTCCTAAAAATCCAAAGGAAGAAGTCATCAAAGTCGATAATAAGCGATAACAACTAACCAGATTGATAAAAATCGATTAAAAATTGGAAATCCAATCAAAAACAACTAAAATAGGCAAGATTGGCAGTTCCAGACGTCTGGGGTTTAATCCAGACGTCTGGATTTAGTTTCTGGAAATATTCCAGAAAACACCCAGACGTTTGAAATTTCAAAGCAGACGTCTGTGACCAAACCAGACGTCTGAACTTATAAATTAGAGTCTAGAATTGATCTCTGCCATTTTATTTTCTACGTGCATATTATTTTCCTCCAGGTCTATAACCAGACGTCTGGACTTGATACCCAGACGTTTGGTCACCTTGCTTGGGCAACAGTTTGCCTAGGCCATGATGGCCAAAACGAATCGGGAGCGATCGGACGAGCAACGAAGACTACAAATTTATGCCAAGCGATAACCCAGCCTTATAGGCTCTTCGATACACCCCAAATAACACGTCCAAATATCCAAGATACGATCTTTAAAGATTTTGACTTCAAAACACCAAAATTTGGAAAATTCACCAAATCAATTCAAATCAAAAGCAAATGAACATGCACAAATGTTAGGAATTCATACCTGACAACAATGAAAGTTACAGACGTAGATGTGAGTTCAAAAACTCACCTTTAAAACTCAAAGACAACGAATGAGAAGCTTTAAAACAAAGCAAGACCAATTCCTCTTCAATATACCTCTAGAATCTTCAATCTATTATCAAAGGTGAAGTTTTTCCTAAGTTAGGTTGTAGGAATTTCTGTAATTGAAGAGAGATAGAGATGGAGAAGATGAAGAGGATGCTTACCTAAGCTTCTCCTTGATTTTGAACTTGAATTTGAGTTTCCTAATCAAAACTAGGGTTTAGGAATTTCTATTTCCCATTCTTTCCCCCATTTTTCTTTAACTTGAGTGTTAGGAAATAGAATGAGTGAATGGATGAAAAGTAGAGGAGTTAGGGTATTATGTTGGGTTAGTGGGCCGAAACCCAAAGCCCAAATAGAAAAATAACAAAATTCTACTCAACTCCAAACATATCGATGTTTATACTCAAAGAAGTTGTAAACGCCTTTTTGGACTCAATGGAAGTGGTCTCGAGTTCCAATTCGACTGTTTAAAAAAAGTAGAATTTCGGACTTTAATCGACCAACGATGCTATATTTAAATAAAACATTTAAATATACAATCGTAAAATATGCGGGTTGTTACATTTGTAATGCCTTAGTGGTGCTAGCAAGAATCATGTAAGTGTTAGTGAAGCTAAAGTGAAGCATTTAAAAAATGAAAATGAAAATGAACAAGGCCATTTCTTTCTTCTATATCTAATTGTAGTTCTTGAGCATTGATTACGAGCTTCACTAACTCATCCTCCTCTTCCAGCCAATTCCTCCCATACCTACATTCCATCGATAAAACTAAGTGACTTATTAGGGTTTCCACCCCCGATCAATATAAATCTTATTAAAAAATGCAGGTTAGCATCAATGAATCAGATAATGGAAATATATAGGTCGATCCTTAACACATGAAAGTCAAAGTCAAAGGTAGTGACTAATATAGAAAAGGTCTTTCTAACACTCATCTTTAATAGTATGCATGAAGAAAGCGTGATCCTTCCTGCCCACTTTGTTTCAAAAGGACAAGTGATTTGTCGTAGATATTATGCTATCTAATTTTTAGTTTTCTTAGGAGTATCCTAAGGAAACACAATTAATCTACCTCCAAGAGGTAAACTTGTCTATAGAATCAGATAGGAATAACAAAAGTGAATGAATATGACTGGGCGTAGCTCATCTTTCTACATAGCATCAACAAACCGAATCTCTAATAGATGAGAGGAATCCTTCCTCGATGAAACAATCAACCTATTGAAAGACCCAAAAGGTTCTTCTAATGTCTTATTTCTCGGTCTAATGGAATTCATAGGTATAGAAAGAGCTCCATCAAATTGTATTTTTGCTTTCACCATCTTTCGAAAACTATTTCGTATAGCATATTATTTCTTGCTAGAGGTTTGATGGTGTATTTCTGATCATATTTTGTAATATTTTATTAAGAATCCATTGAATTTGGAAAAGTTATGAAAGTAGACCTTCTCGTGTGGTTAACACGTTGAGAGTACCCATTGATGGAAAAAGGGATCTAAGTAGTCACAAATGAAGACGTATCAAAGTGAAAGCCCTAGGGATTATTGAATATGAATATGTGCACAGACCCATCTAGTTCAATCTAAAAGTTGCTGATTGGAAAAGTTTTGCCTTTGAGCATGGACATAAACTTCATCCATACCTTATTCTACTGTGAACACACTACAAGAAATGCGTCAATTAATAGCAATTTGGTGATTTATTAGTTACTTTAAATTAAAAGATATCAAGTGATTCATGCTATCAAAAAGAATTCCAAGCCTAAAAAATCGGCGGTACAATTTTTTCCATTCCCTCTCATTCTCTATTTCCACCGTTACCACATAAACGACTCTTCCTCTTTATGAACCCTAAATTCCTTTTGAAATCCCTAGATTTACAAACGAATCCCATGAAATCAGCTATGTCATCCATAGCGCGACGGTGAACTTCCATAGCCGCCGTGATGAAACTATAGTTGCAACGTCGAAATCCATAGTTGCGGCAACGAAATAACCCTAAATTCCAACTGAATGAAATCACTATTTGCATTCCTTTACAAGGTATGATATTCTCATGTTCAGGTATGTATTCATAATCTTAATAAGTTTGAACAATTGCTCTAATCTAAAATCAGATTATGGTTCATCCATCTATTTGAGACTTTGAACTAATAATCTAGTCATCCAGATTAGTTAATGTATTTCAGTAATGTTAAGAACTACCAGAAGTATGTGAACAAGCCTATATTTTTATGATTGACTATATCTTCATTATCTGGTATTTCATTATTTCACATCATCCAATTGTTTCATTTATGTTTATTCTACTTGCTAGGTCCTGGTTATATTTAATCAAAAGTTTGTGTCGTCCAAAGACAAATTCAATGAGCGTTTAAACCATTTTAAGGTACAACTGAATTATAGAAGCACCGCTATATATGAAACCATAGTTTTATTTTATTACTCACTCCAATGCATTTAAAATGAAAAATGCAATTTTAAAATGATGGGTATTTCTGCTAAGCTTTCATTAATTTTTTAATTTTATTTTTGATTTTTTAAATCATTCTGAATGAATCATTAATATTTTTAGACCATTTTTTTATTTTTTATTTTGGGAAAATGTTGTTTTTCATAAACAAAATTCTATGTTTTTTGAAGTTTTTTTGGTTTTCAAATTCAAGAAAGGTAGAAGATTTAAGCTACAGAAAAGCTTATAAGTTCGTACTACAGAAAGAAAATTGTGGCTCCGTTGTACTAGAGATGCTCGAGTATTGTTGCTTTGGAGGTACATCAAATTCCTGGATAAAGCATCTTGTTGTCCACCTCCTACTACTCCACTTATATTGTTATTTATAGCATGTACAAATGATTAGAAATATATAAACAAGGGCCTAAAAAATTTAATCATATAACAATATACAATAACTTTAGATGAAAGAGAAGAACTAAATATACATGAAGTCGTTCTCATTTTGATCACTTCTCTTCATAAATAAAAGACCGACCACTGCAAACAATATATTAGTCTCCTCTTCACGTGTAACCATAATGGTTTAGCATATAAATAATATTTCTACTTCGTTTGTGTAATTTTGTACATTTGGTAATTTACCTTTAAGTGGTTACATGCTAAGCTACATTTGGTAGTTTCAAACTTGCGATGATGAAAATTGACCAACTATACCAAGCTCTAGATTCTACATTGAAGTGGTTACAACCTAAGTTAGCATTCATTTTGAGTGTTTTAAGAGCTTGTGTAGCTTGGCAAGTATGTTTCATTCATTATGATTTAGTAGAAATAAGTGACAAAACCAAATTTTGTTGACTCTTAATGCATTCACAATTAGTTGTTCCCCAGAAATGAATGGTTAATATGTAGTTTCCTTATTAACTAATAATCATGATAGTTTGATTTAGCGTGCAACTTCAGCATGCATGCCTGAATTAATTATGAATTTTGGTTTCAAGAATCACGGTTTAGGACTCACATGCTTTTCGCATCAGTTTTTAATAACTTGAAATGTAATTTAAACTTAACAATTCTTTTTCAAATATTTTGTGAATGATTTTAAAAGAATAGTTAAGTAATTTAAAATGATTTGGAAGTTTTAGTAAGAGTTTTAATAAATGGTTAGGAGGAATTGTTTATTACACTTAAACAATAATTGAAGAATATTGAATATAATAACAAATTGAGTATACGGAAACGACTAGTACATTTGTCCCACCTGTGAGAGCTAAACGGTAAAACAAGATGTGTAACTAAGGTTAGGAATGGAGCAACCCGTGCCCTGAACTTACTTGGTCTTCATTTTATCTAAAAGACGAAGGGTGGAACAGATCGAAAGGAAAGTCCGGATGCTCTAAAAGATCATATTTAATTTTTTCCAAAATAAAAAGAAACTAATTTTAGAATATTAATTAACTAATTAACATCTTTTTATCGATGATTAGAACGAAGGAACCGGGTTCGGATTTGGGCGATTCCTATCCGAAAATCACTTCAAACTAATTTTTGAAACCCCATATGAACTTAACATCTTTTTATCGATGATTAGTACGAAGGAACCGGGATCGGGTTTGGGTGATTCCTACCCAAAATCCCAGGATCAGATTTGGGTGATTCCTATCCGAAAACCCCTTCAAACTAATTTTCGAAATAAAACATATTGAAGACAATGATCTTCATGATGTAGAAATACTTGCCACTAGTCCATTGAGGTGAAATTTACCATATCTAGGGAATATGATTTGAAGTGAAGAAAGAAATCTTTGATTAAGATTTAACGAATGATTTGGGAATATTTTCCCTAAGTTAAAAGTTATAACTTGAATATAAGAAACCTTTGATTAAGATTTAATAAATGATTTGGAATGGTTTTCCTAAGTAAAAAAAAAGAATTTGGAATTATTCCAAGATCTAAAGAGGTTTAATAAATCAAATAATTTAATAAATGAGGTTTAATGATTCCATATACTCTTGAAAAGAAAATGGAATAAATTAGAATATATCGAAGAAAGATATCTGATTTAAATAAAGATGAAGTAATTGACTGATGATTGATAATAACATATGGGATTAACGTTTTTAAATCGATAATTGGCTTCAAAGGAACGTGGATCAGATTTGGGTGATTCCTATCCGAATCCCACTTCCAACCAATGTATATGTTTGAAAGTGAAGATGTGTTGAATTGAAGACCAAAGAGCTTCATAGCGGGAAGGCTACTTGTTGACATTCTCTGGGTAGCTCCCAATATAGAGATATTTATTATAGCAGTGGTCCTGTCGTGTTTGAAATCTTCGGATTGCAAGGGCTTCCCGCCAAGTAATGGCCGAGGAAAGAGCCTTCGGTTTCGTTCAGTCCTAGAATGAACTTGTATGGATGTTTGTCTGACATTGTATACTAAATCACATTTGAGTGGTTACTATAAATGTATATCAGTTGGTGGCGGAGAAGGCAACTTCTCTTAGCTTAACACCCTTTCCCAAGACATATGAGCTCAGGAAGTTATACTCTTCTAGAAATCAGTCATGTGACGTGGAATGACAATGTGGCATATAAAGTGGAACCTGTTATGATCAAAGCATGGTTTTGTATAAAAAGCGTGGCTTTGTCTATGTTGACAGTACCCTCACTCCGAAGCCTCACATCTCGGAAATGATACGGGAATTATGTTACATATTTCAGGCTTTGTATGACGAGGGTGGCGTATAATCCCCCAAGGTGGCTGGAAGCGTATTATCTAGGTCACCAAGGTGTCTAGACGAGACTCATATTTTATGGTATAGTGGCGTGCGAGTCCTTGCATGAGAAGCTAGCGAATATCAAGAAGTGTGGCAATATGAGGAATAGTGATGTATGAGTCCTTGCACGAAAAACCACCGCGTTCCGGTTGCTATGCGTGGTTATCAAGGTTCCCTATCATGTTGGAAAATCCAATTCCAATACGAGCTTTATGGTTTTGATTGTAGCCCGAAAATAGCTGTAATGCTTTGCAAATATTTCAGTTATCCTTTTTGGTATCATATATTCCATTCGGTATATTCCATTAACTTAGTCCGGATATATTACCTTAGACTTAGTCCAGATATTGATACCTTATTTGAATAAGTTTATTTGAAAGGTGTTTTCAAAAGAATATCATTAAAAATAATATCAAATTATTTTGTTATAAAAGTGTTTTAGTTACCATAAGGTAAAACCCATCCGTATTTATGTGTGGGCGTGGTCTTATGAGATACCCTTTCTTTCAAAGGTTTTGATTCACATCAGCATGATCTATACATTTAAATTTCAAGTATCTCGCGCTGGTTTATCAAGCTCGATCCAGGTATTTTTAAGTATCTAATGCATTTACCGCATATGGAGCAGTAAACATTTTTGGTGTAGGTTCGCAACAGTAAACCTATCTGGAGCAGTTTTTTTAAATAAAAATCTCCAGGAGCAACGTTAAGCATGTCTTATGTGTATGTAGGTACATGTAACACTCCCTCATCTTTACTAGTGATAGCTGATTCTAGATAATTCATTACAGGTTCATGCAACACTCCCTCGTCTCATTATACATATTATGATGAGGAACTTTGTTTTCGCCAAACTTGCAGGGTAATTAGAAGCTTAATCCCTCAATTATTTGAATATCATTCCTATTTTAACTTGTCTGAACTTCACTATGCTTTAATTAGAACACTTTTATACTACTGGTTAGTGGTTGCATTGCTTGATGCCGATGGTTTATCTATTCTTCTCAACAAACATTCCTTTAACTCGTACCGTAAGTGCTTATCGGGTGTTGATATTTGTTTAATAGATCATAATAATTTGTATTTTTACATTAACTTTTGTTTTTTATATTTTAAAAGTGACAATGAAGACTTTTTAAGAGATCTAACAAGGCATCAAGGTCAATACTTCGCATCAAGAGCGAATACCTACTTAGCATCTGTGATTTAGGTATACAACAATTTATTTTTACACCTTTAGTTTTTTTAATTAAATAAAAAAATCGTACAAGTATAATACTATGTGATCAATATTTAGGGATTTGAGGCACCTTGGCCAGTAATCCAGAAATGCAATATACTTTGCAAGTTGCGTACTCCTTCTAGAAGATCAAAGATGGCAACTTATTTTTCATAGGTTCTTAATCTATGTATTTATAGCCTAATTTCACTACATTTTCGTGAAAACACTACAAGAAAAACCAACAATTCTTGCAAATTAGGATGGCGTTGTAAGCCGACATGCTATCTTTTGCTGCTTAGGGTATAATTAATTATTATTTTCCGCAATCACATACAGTCCTAAAATGGTAAGCGGCAAAAGTATTCCGTTTCCCTCTCTTATCGTTACATTCTAGGTCTTCAGAAAAAAACTATTCCACGGATGCTTCATCCGCGCTCAAGCATCTCATCGTTTTCTTCTCCTGTTACCATTTTTCTTCTGATCCTTTTATTTATTTTGTCTCACGCAAACTATCTTCGAAGTTGGTAGCTAGGCAATCTCCTTTGTTCATCAATCTCTCTATCTACTGCTAGGATTCATAAAGGGAAAAACATTGTTTCAATTTCATGCGAATCCATTATTATTATCGTTTTTATGTTAAAACTGATTTAAATTTTAGTTTTTCTTGTATGCTTGACTGGAATACTAAGGGTTTTATGTTAGGTAAATTAGGGCTTTCATGATTGGTTTCAACCAAGGTTTGAAATTCCGGTTTTTGGTTCCGTTCCGATCAATTAAAATTTTAAGAATTTTGGTTCCGTTTCGGAAATTCCGTTATTTTTCCGGTACTGGATTTTTTATACATTTTTTCAAGTAAAAACATCAATAATGATCAAATATGTATTTAAGATGAAAAATTCATATTCTTGTCCTCAAATTATATTTTGTTTACTTAGTTAAAAATTAGAGTACATATTTTGTTTAACTTAGTTAAAAATTAGAGTACAAATATGACATAAAGATGTAATTTTAGCCCCAAATCAAATGCATACTGCAACTTCTTTTTAGAAAAGCCCATAATAATAAAGCCCAATATCATGTCATTCTTGAAGCCCTAGAACTTCTTCATCAAACATACGTAGCTCCTAATACCTTCATCATCAAACACACGCAACAACTATCAGCTCCAAAACCAGGTCTAAAATCCTTCGATCTAATCAACGCGCAAGCCCTAGATGTTACGCTCAGGTATTTTCTCGAACACCTGTCATGCAACAGCCTGATGGGTCATTTCAACAAACACTTGTACATAGCATACTCTCCAGAACATCTACCCTAGCTGCAAAGACCAAAGGGCTTCCTGATGACTTGGAGATGATACAAGTACAAGACAATATAGATAAAGGCTGAAGACAACCTTGGGGAGCTAAATGGAAGAGTGTGCATGTTGTGCACGTGCACAGTGTATCTGTGCACATCTGAAAATGTGTTTGTGAAATATAGTTTGATAATGAATTGTAATGAGCTGTCATAGGACTTGGTCAGTTGAATAATTCCTCGTTTGTAAGTATATATATGAAGAGGAGAATGAAAAGTGGTATGTATGAAATGATAAATAAAAATGGAATCAGTTTCTTTACCTGTGTCTTCCCTTATTTCTTCATTTCTGTTTAATCTCTAACTTCATTCTGTTCTTGCATTATTTCTTATTTGCTTTTCCATCTTCTTCTTTTAAATTCAACTTCATTCCTTCTCTGCTAATCCCTGCACTGATCTTCTTCCTGCACAACATCTTTCTGTTTATCTGTCACAACTTCTAATATCATGACTAACACTAGATCTCAGATTGCTAGAAACAAAGATCCTCACAATTTGGTACCAGAGCCTGTTGGTGAGCAAGATTCAGACCCTCACCATGAAGACCCTTCAACAGTTGGCAACAATGAAGAACCTGAGACGTCTTCACTCGTTGGCTCGATTACTCTTGATCAACTGCCACAATCAGATAGGTGGCATAATCAAGATCTTGTCAACAACAGAAATACACTGTCTCTTGAGAAATTGGAAAGGGTTACTCAAGAATTGTCTTCCACAACCACAACCTTGCAAGAAATGATGAGCAAACTTTTTTCTGAGTTAAAGGATATCAAGAATCAACAGACACCAGATGTCAGATCTGATATCAACAGATCCAATTCTTTTCCACACATTAACAGATCCAATATTTACATACCTCCTAATCACAGATCACCAATTCTGCCCAGACCAGATAACGTTCCATTGGACAGAGACCAGCAACTACCTTGGAGAAACTCTGAACATCACAACAGAGACTCTGCAAAACTCAACATCAAAATAGAATTTCCTACATTCACTGGTGAAGATAGAGTTATTGATTGGTTGAGACAAGCTGAGCAATTCTTTGCTTACAACAACACTGATATACATGAGTGGGTTCATATCTGCTCTTTTCACCTCAAGAAAGAAGCTCTGCAGTGGTTTTACAGATACTCCCATCAGGTACTCGATTATGACAACTGGTCAACATTTCACAAGGCTATTCAGGTACGATTTAAACCAAATGAATTAGAGAGGCCATATGATACATTTTCTTCATTAAAACAAACAACTTCTGTTATGCAATATGTTAATCAATTTGAACAATTAGAAGGAATGATAGAACAAATCACCCCTACACATCTTTTACAAAATTTTTTGGGAGGTTTAAAAGAAGAAATTAAATTTGATGTTATTGCTGCCAACCCTCCTGATTTTGATTCAGCAGTTGTTCTTGCGAAAACTTATGAAACAAAGTGGTTAGCAGCAAATAAATTTTCTAAAACTACTTCTTTTAAAGCTAATTCATTCCCCAATACAAAATCATCTCCCTCTAAGGCTTCTGGTCCAAATAATGCAGACAAACAGTCAAAATTAAAAAGTTTGACACCAGAAGAAATTTTAGATAAGAAAAGAAAAAAATCTTTGCTTTGGATGCAATGAGAGATATCATTCTGGTCACAAATGTAAAACCAAACAAGTATACATTTTAGAAGGAATTATTAATTTAGATGACTCATCAGATCAAGATGATTCATCTGATAATTTGTTGGACCTGCATGAATCAGATAATCAAGATTCAGAAAATACACTGCTGTCTATTTCTATAAATGCACTACTAGGAATTCCAACATTACATACTATTAAAATTAGAGGGAAAATCAATAATAAAACTGTTATTTTTCTTATTGACTCTGGTTCGACTCACAGTTTTATTGATAGCACATTAGCTCAGAAATTAAACTTGAAGAAAGATCTGACAAAAACTTATGAAGTACAGGTTGCCAATGGCCAAAAGCTTCAAGGTAATGAACTTTGCTCTCAAATTTTATTAACATGTCAAGGTTGTAAAATGCCTGTAGATCTGCTAGTTCTACCTATGGAAGGTTGTGATATTGTTTTGGGTACACAATGGATGAGAGAACTTGATGAAATTTGTTTTAATTTCAAAAAGCTTCAGGTTCGATTTTATTACAATGGCAAAGAATATAATTGGCAAGGTCTTACAAGTTCTGATATACAACATTTTAATGAAGATAAAATTTCTAAGGAATTAAACTCAGCACAGTTAAAATTCATGCTTCTTTCCTCATCCACTTCCACACCGTCACACACAAATATTCACACGGATATTCAACAATTATTAGAAGAATTTCCCTCTGTCACTAGCTCACTAACTACATTGCCACCAAAAAGGGACTGTGACCACAAAATACCACTTTTACATGGTTCAAAGCCAATTTGTTTAAAGCCATATAGACATTCACATCATATAAAAAATGAACTCGAAAAATTAATTAAGGAAATGCTAGACTCTGGTATTATCAGAAACAGTCACAGTGCTTTTGCAGCCCCTGTTGTAATGGTTAAAAAGAAAGATGGTTCTTGGCGATTTTGTATTGATTATAGAGGTTTAAACAAAATTACGATTAAAGATAGATTTCCCATTCCTCTTATAGATGATTTATTAGATGAACTTCATGGTTCAAAATATTTTACTAAGCTTGATCTCAAATCTGGCTATCACCAAATAAGAATGAATGAGGATGATGTGCATAAAACTGCTTTTAGGACACATGAAGGTCATTATGAATTTTAAGTAATGCCATTTGGATTGTCCAATGCACCATCAACATTTCAATCCCTTATGAACTCTATATTTAAATGTTTTTTGAGGCAATTTATTTTGGTTTTCTTCGATGATATCTTAATCTACAGCACATGTTGGAATGATCATCTACAACATCTCAGAATTGCATTGCAACTGCTCAAAGACAATCATCTAGTCATCAAACTTTCCAAGTGCTCCTTTGCAGAAAATAAATTGAATTATTTGGGACATATCATTTCAGCTCAGGGAATTTCAGTGGATAAAGATAAAATTAAAGAAATTCTAGACTGGCCTCAACCACACAACATCAAGGCTTTACGTGGCTTTCTAGGACTTTCTGGGTATTACAGAAAATTTATCAAAGGGTATGGGATAATTGCAAAACCACTTACCACAATGTTGAAGAAAAATTCTTTTTTTTGGACAACTGAAGCTAATGAGGCATTTTATAAGCTAAAGTCTTGCCTTATCAATCCTCCTATATTAGCCATGCCTAATTTTAACAAGGAATTTGTTGTTGAATGCGATGCAAGTGGATCTGGTATAGGTGCAGTTTTACTACAAGACAATAAACCTCTAGCATATATTAGCCAAGCACTACAAGGGAAGAATCTACATTTATCAACTTACGAGAAAGAACTACTTGCTTTAATACATGCAACAAAGAAGTGGTCACAATACTTACTTGGAAGGAAGTTCGTTGTTCGTACAGACCATCAGAGCTTACAGCACCTCATATCTCAGAAACTTACTACAGGAATTCAAGGGAAATGGTTAGCAAAATTACATGGATATGAATATGAAGTTCAATACAAAAAGGGGAAAGAAAACATTGTGGCAGACAGTTTATCCAGAATATATGATGATTCCAGCCTCTTAGCAATATCAATTTTACAGCCTGATTGGGTAATTGAACTCAGAAATCAAATCAATAACACTCCATTCTTTCACATCAAGAAGGAAAATATTCTACAAGGGAAATTAGACTCCACAAAGTATCAAATAGTTGATGATTTAATATTTTACAAAGTAAATTTTTTATTAGATCATTCTCAGTCAGATCTCATCAAAACAATTTTGTTTGAATTTCACTCTTCTCCACTTGGAGGACATTCTGGTGTAAAAAAGACATTGAAGAAAATACAGAAGGTCTTCTTTTGGAAACATATCAAAAAATCAGTGGAGCAATATATTACACAATGTGATACTTGCCAGAGAGCTAAAACAGAAAATATCTCGCCTCCTGGTCTACTACAGCCATTACCAATTCCAGAAAATGTTTGGTCTGATATATCGATGGATTTTATAACTCATTTACCAAAAAGTAACAATGCAACAGTTATTTTTGTGGTTGTTGACAGGCTATCAAAGTATGCTCATTTTTTCTCTCTTCACCATCCATACACAGCCAAGACAGTGGCCAGAACATTTTTTGACGGCATTTTCAAATTTTATGGCATGCCAAAGACCATAATAAGTGACAGAGACTCTGTATTTCTTAGTTCATTCTGGCAAGAACTATTTCGATTACAAGGATGCACTCTTAAATTTAGTTCTTCTTACCACCCCCAAACAGATGGCCAAACTGAAATAACAAATAAGGCATTGGAAACTTATCTGAGATGTTTTGTCTGCCATCAGCCTCATGAATGGAACAATTGGCTAACATTAGCAGAATTCTGGTTCAATACAACATGGAAGGAATCCACTCGAATGACACCATATGAAGCACTCTATGGAAGACAGCCACCAACTCTCCTGTCTTATGTGCCAAACACTACAAAAGTACAACAAGTAGAACAACATTTATTCTCAAGAGACATAACACTTCAATTTTTGAAAGACAGTTTAAAGCTTGCTCAGGAAAGGATTTGGATGTTTTCAACATTTCATTAGCGGGCAGGGGTTTTGCCTGAGCTCGTTGGTGGAGTGCAATGGGCGGTGGCTTTGCCGGAGCTCATTGGGAAAGCATTCATGTTTGGTTGAAGGTAGAAGTGATAGTCGGTGCTATCGGTTGTTGTTGATGGTATGGTACCATTAGAGTTGGAGAAGGATATAGTGTCGAGGTGGAGTGTTAAATTTTGGCGACACTATATGGGGATTTGTAGAGGTTGGAAGTAGCTTCGTAATGGAGAAAACGGTTCGCAAATCAGAGTTCGGAGGTGGAAGTTATATGGAAAAAAGGTGGAGTAGGCTGTTTTGGGCAGGGTCATATGTCCGAGGGAAATGGACAGACGTCTGGCCCCTCTGGAAATTTGTTCCAGAGAATGAGCTCAGACGTCTGACCAATAATCAGACGTCTGAGTCTGAGCAGTGTTGATTCCAGAGACATTTGCCAGACGTCTGACCAAATGGTCAGACGTCTGAGCTGAAGCAAATTTTTTCCAGTGGATTAAGTCAGACGTCTGACCATGTTGGTCAGACGTCTGAGGCGACTTTCGGCTGTTTTTTTCGCTGTGGACTTGGCGTGAAGATTTGTGTCAACTGCGGGGGCAATTTCGGAATATTGCCTAGGGTTTTCCTTCTCCTATATAAGCTAGCTTCAGGTTCCAGATCGGTGTGGCAAAAGCAACTACAAGAGATTAGCCTCCACTAATTAGGGTTTAATCAAAACCTAATTTTCTTCAATTCTCTTCTCCAAAAATCAATTTCTAATTAGAATTTTGATCATTGTAATCAATCTCTTGTACTCTTCTTATCAATATTAATAAAGCTCTCTCTTAAAGTGGATGTACACTAACACAACGTTAGTGGAACCATTATAAATCGCTGTGTGATTTACTTATCGTTATTGCTTTGATTTCTGAATTGCTTGTTTAGGATTATGATTGTCTTTGGATTGGTTGAGATTAGAATTGAGTTATTGGTTGGTTGTTTTTACACTTCTTACCACGATCTCATCTTCCGCTGTGCTTGTGGGATTTCGATTTGAGCGGTCTCCAGTTGGAATCCCGTAATAACAATAAATTGTATGTAATTCCGACTTAAATCTTTGGTAATCGTGGTGGGTTCGTAGAATGTACTTTTTCCCTCTCAAGATGTTTCTTTAATTATTAATTCTTCTTTTCGGTAAATAGTGTGGTTATAATAACTGTCAAAATCCTTTAAGCATTTGTATTTCCACCATTTATGGTCTAGGTGAGGCTTACCTCCTACGAGTTCTTCTATACATAAGGCGAGGCTTACCATCTTGCCGAAGCATTAAGCCACTTATCTTAAGAAAACACGACTATTGATACATAGTTGCGCTTCACGGTAATAAACAAATATACTCTAAATAATATGAAGTTTCAAGTTAAAATAGAATATTGCATTCCTCTTAGTTTTCATTGTTGAAAATTGAATTTCAGTTATTTGTTATAGGTATTTTACTGCAGAAATATAGAAATCGTGCATAAATAATATGAAATGTAACAAAAAAAATACATGAGTTTACCAAAAACTTATAACTTTGATAAATCTATGATTAGTCTATCTTAACGATTAATCTCTAATCCAAACTCAAAAACAAAAAAGGGTTGGTTTTTCTTTGTTGAAAAATTATGTTATTGCACGTACCATTGTATTTCATAATTATGACGATGACAAGGGTCTGGGAATTTAATTTCTTTGTGTGGGGAAACCATTTTTGTAACCATGTTACATGGTTGAGTACTTGACCATCATTATTTTGGATTTCTTTTTCAGCGTAAAAATCTTACAAATACCAAAACGATTTATTTGGTATCCTTTGTAGTTAAGCATTCATTTTGTTTGGTCATGGTCATCACTATCTTGGTTTTCTTTTATGAAAGTTTAGGGTGATCAATGAAGATTGATTCTATATAGCACTCTGTTTAAACATATGTCCATTATTTTTGGTATTGTACTTATTTACAAATTTTCAGTTTTACTCAAACTATAGGTTTACATACTGACTGTTTATTAGCGATATGGTACATTAACATTTCTATTAAAATGGAAAGTATGTGGATATGTGTATGTATGAAAGGCGTGTTGGTTGGAAATGAACTACTACATTTAAAGCAACTCCATTATTTGAGTTGTGCATAAGTGTGTTTGACCATAACCACTTGGATTTAAAGCTACTCCATTATTTGAGTTATGCATAAGTGTGTTTGATCATAACCACTTGGATTTAAATTAGCTACTCCATTATGTGGATATGTCAGTTTTATCCATTTATTAGCTCTCACATAGTTCCTCAAGCTTAATTGTGTTGTAACTCAAAATAACAGTTACTGACAATTTAGTAGTGTCATTTAGCTCAGGACCACTTGGATTTTTTGTGTTTGATCAATATATTTCATATTTTTTCCGCTGATTTAATGTATATGCTATTATATTCTGCTTGCCTTCATTACAAAATATACATAAAAAGTTAACAAGATGAATCCATATTAGCGGACGTAGCATGCTGGGTTGTAACATACACACACTCAATATTTTCCAATCTGTAATCTTCATCTACAAAAACACAATAGGCTTGAACTAACTTTGTAAACACACACACAGTAACACACACACACACACACACACACACTCTCTCTCTCTCTCTCTCACACACACACACGTTGTTGCCCAGTTTGTTTTTAGTATAGTCATTTTACAAAGATCATATATTCAAACATTGCAACCAACAGCTATTGCTACTCACCGTGTTATCGACCTGAATATGAGGTTCTTTGCTTAGTCCCTTAGAATTTACAACATAAGCTTGGTTCTCTTATACACACACAGAGTCCATTACATGTCGTTGACCTACAAACCATGTATACTCTGATTTGTAGAGCTGCACATCCTAAAATCAAACAAGAATTCATATATATGTTACCTGATTCAATATCATTTTTACAAGTTTTTGACTAATTTTAATAACCCTAACATGTTTGAAAAAATATTTCAAATCAATGGTTAAAACAAACATTTTAGTGTCTGATATGGACTTGACATTTGAAACGCATGCTAGAAGGTTTAAATTAACCTCAGTTTTTTGGACATGGTATACATAGTCTGGACTAAACATACCCAAAATTTTACTTCAAAACGTGCGACTATAAAAGCATATGGGCGTAGAATGGATGTGGTGAATTCTTACCATATGTATACATATGTGTAAATCTCTCTCTATGTATGTATGTTATGTGAATTGAGGTAGGCCAACCTCTGAAAGCTTTCTAGTTATCAACATTAGTTTCATCTCTACTGTTTCGATATTGAATTTATTTTAAAACATCTACGAAATTTATTTGTTATATAATTTCATATGGTCAATCCATGAGAGTATGAGAAAATGAATGTCTTCATACTTCCAAATGCATAGTTATTGTTATTTATTATAGTTTTTGCAAACCCAATAATAACGGAGTTAGTATGATGCAGGTTCGTGGGCTTACCGGTGGAGCTAAAGGTAAGAAAGACTTAATATCTGGAAATTCACCTAGATGAGTCAAATTTCAGCAAAAATCTACGGGGGTACCTGGACCTTAGATACTATGGTTTAGGTAGCTTGTTTTTGTGATATTGTGGTTCCATGTAAACTTCATATTTCCTGCCTTATCCAGTTATTTATTTGTTTAATTTTTGGATTTAAATAAATTCATAAACAGTCTCAACCAATATGTGTTCAGATGCTCATTAGTTTGGCAAAATCTCAATATAGATGCATTGTCTACTCTAGGTATTTGTAACGATCTCGAAATTTTGAACTATTTAAATTGATAATTGAATTTAAATTTTTATTTAAATTGTGAATATGTTAGAATTTTGCAAGTTTAAGATGATGGTTTTAAAAATTGAGTGAATTTTATTTATAAAACAAATAACATAAGTTATTAATTAAAAGAAAATTGAAAATAAAATAAAAGAAAAAAATATATAATACCAGCCCATACCCTATACCACGTTCCCTTCTGCAAAACCACGTTCTTCCCCCTTATCTCTGCAAAGTCGCGTACCTATCAGCCACCCTCTCTCTGTTGCTAGCCACCCTACAAGGAAGAAGAATATCACCCTTATCTCTGTTAAAACCACGACATCTCCTCTCATTTCATTCGTAACCCTAAGAAAAAAAATCAAAGAGAAATAAAAATGGTGGCGATTCTTCGGCGATTTTTTTCGATTCTCTGGCGAATTGGAGCTTCGATTCCTTTCTTCCTCCGATCGACTGAATTAGGGCTTTGCGAAGCGCCGTTCCTACTCGATCGCGTTGTTGGTTATTCGAGATTTTGCCTGGCTTGATTCGTCGATTTCGTGCTCTTCAAAATCAAAGGTGAGTGAATATTTACACTCACATCTAATTCATCCTACCGTCTGAATTGGTTCGAAGTCCTTGATTTTTGTTTGTCTGAATTCCTTCACGTGATGATTTGGTTTCTGCGATTTCATCCGCTGTTTTGTGTTTTCGGCCATTTGATCTTGTTCATATTAAGCTACACTTGAAAACTTTGAAACTGTTTTCGATTGATTTTACTCATGGTGACTTTGGTCATTAACTGTGATTTTGGAATTTTGTTGACTTGGGTAAATGCTACCGTTCGTAGTTGATTTTGGGCTGGTTGGAAATAATTTGATTTCGTAGGGTTTGCTTTATCGATTACTTTTTAAAAAAAAATGTATGATTTCTGTCACTTTGGCATTGAACTTTGATTTGAACTGCATCACCCTGTCGACTTTGGTCACTTGAATTAATTATGTTGTTTTTGCGAAAAATACTTTAGATGATAGTTTGCTTGGTTTAGAAAAGTTTGTTTTCAACTTAAAGGATGATTACTTAAGTTTGAAAAATATGTGAGTGCATGTTTGAACCACAGAACACCTACTTGTTAACCGTTAGTAATTGGTCTTGATATTATACATCACCGTGTATTAGTTCACTTGAAGTGCAGCCTTTGTCCATCGTTCACTTAACTGCAGTATACTCGAGTCTACATGTAAGAGCACACTTAAACTTGCACCTGGTCTTGATACATGTGCTTAGCTTGGTCTTATTTCATAACTGTATTTGAATATGTTTGGAGCAGTGTAACAAGTGTTCATGCATGCATTTGAGTCTGATCATTGTGGTTACTTGTTATTGCCTCTGTTTGTACATGCTCCACTGTATTTGTTACTGTTGCATCCATATGGTCACTGTTTGATATAGTTGCATTCCAGTTGTACTTGGAGCTTCATTTTATTGCAGTGAGTAACTCAAATTTTTAAAAAACTTAATTAATAGGTAAAGTGGTTTTCATGCTTTATGACTGTGAATTGTGTGTTGTATGTTATATGTATTTAGATGACTGCATGAAGGTTACAACCAGAAACATTTTAAATCTGAATACATTTTTAAACCTGAAAGGAGAAAAAAAAATTCCTCTATTCAAAACTGAATATAAAGTGAGCAAACTTCTTCGACCCGATTTTTGAATTGATATGATGATTTATGTTTTTGCATGTTGATAAATTTGGGAATGGTATGCATGCACGTCTGTTTACAGAGGCATAGCTCTGTTCTACTGGAATATATTTTAGGTTGTTAATTTCAAACAAAAACATTGTTTAAACTCAAGTTTGCAAATTCATCTGGAAAATTTAGGAAGACAGTGAGCAAACTTACTCTCGATCTACTCTCTGAATTGATGTGTATACTTGAGTAGATTTTGTGTAGTTGCCTTATCTTGTGTAGTTGCACATCTGTGTTAGTTGCATTCTGGTTCATGCATTCACTGTTGCCGTGCATTCATATGTGCATTGATGGTCTCTTGAGTCTTTCATTTCAGTCTTCATATATGACTCTGGTCTGGGTTGATTTTGACCTGTCTGCATGATTTCCTTGTCACTGCATTCTTTACCCACTGATGCTGTTTATTCTTGCATACTGATGCACTTCATATTGGAACTGGACCATTTACTTGTGTATTCAATATGCATTCATTTCAGTAGCCATTCTGTTTAATCTTTGGTCATGTTGAAGTTATTTGCAATTGCTTGCATCTGAGTTGTACTGTGAACTTCACCTGAGTCTGTTGTCTGCCTTCTGATATCTTGTAGCCTTGCTTCCTGTTTTCTGGTCTGCATATTGATGTTGTCTTCACTTTGCAGTTGTATTCCATTTGAACTAATTCTTGTAGATAGTTGTTTTTGGAGCCTTCATTCCAGTAGTTGTGTTGCCATATTGGTTTCACTGCGTCTTCATGTACCTGAATACATGTTGTCCCTATGCTTTTGTAGTTCGATTGTGCTATACTACTGCCTTGTTCTCGAAATTGAAATTTGCACTGCCTAGTTCACTGTCACATCCATGTATTGTCCCTCCTGTCCACTGCTTATCTTAGTGGCCTTTCACTTCGGCTGGCATTAGAGTGTACGGCAGCCAATCGAACTTCGATGGTTTTAAAGTGACAATTTCTGTTAAGTGTTATATCGACCATCATCCGATTTCTTTGTTAAAAGGATTGGATAGACGGGAATTATTGTGACTATCGTCTATTTGATTATTATTGTCTCTATGCACTCATAAACTGGTTTGAATTAGACTGACCTGTGTATTATTTTCTTTTGAATATAATACTCGGATCAGACCGAGTATTTTTACAGCTTGAAGATTTTCGAGCAGCGAAGTTAGAGAGAGAGTAAAGAATCACTTTAGTTTTTCAGAAGAAAATTGTATTTTAAGATATTCCGCTGTATCAGTATTAAAATTGTATAAACTCTGATGTATATAAAAAGATTTATAGTAATGAAATAAATTCTCATTTGTTTTAATTCAGTGTTATTATTCTGTGTTTCTGTGGCTGATTCTGTTTAAACCTTATAAACTAAATAACAATTCGTCTTTTTGAACGTTTCTAGTTGGTTTAATCACCGACTGGAGGCGGTCAGAAGGGGGAATGTTACAGAGTGGTATCAGAGCTTTGGTTTACACAAAGCTTAGTTTATGACGTTTAATATGAATAGTTACTAGAAACACTTTAAAAAGGAAACGTTTTTCAAATCCAAAGAAGTATAAAAATTGTGTTTGAAAATAAAGATTTTTAACTTAAGAAAAGTTAAATCGAATTGAGTTAGCATTAAAAAAATAATAATATGGATTTGAAATTTAACTAAAGGAAAGTTAAATAAATTGAACTTGATTTGATAAATTATTGAGATGGAAATTTAAAACTTGAAGGATAAGTGATTATATAATATGAATTGGGAAGTTTAAATTAATAAGTTGTTTAACTTATAAAATGAGAAAATTTTGAGTAAAACCAATTGTTAAATGGTTAAACAGTTTTGTTAAGTAAAAACAAATCTGAATTTTGAAATGTGATATAAATTTGACTTTAGTAAAGTTAAATAAAAATAGAATTTCAAATAAATTTGAGATGAACTTAAGCTGTATAGTGAAAATAAATGCAAGTGAAGATAAAATGAAACATGGCTTAAGTAATATTGAATCAAATTGAATTTGATATCAAAATGAATTAATAAAGTGAAGTAATGAATATGAATTTGAATTATAGAAAGGAAATTCAACTTTAATAGTAAAAGTGAATTAGTGAATTAAACGTAAAATAGAAATGTTGTTAAGAGTTGATAGTATGGAAAATTCATTAAGTATTAATGAAATTGAATTAATGGAAATTTGAAAGCTATGTAAATTGGATTCAAATTGAAAGATAAGTAAATCTAAATAGAATCAAATTTGATTTGAATTGAAAGCAAACTAACTTGAATATAAATTAGTGAAAGTAAACTAATTGAATATGAATGAATGTTAGTAAAATCCAATGTGAATAAATCAAATGTGATTTAATTGAAAATCAATTCGATGAATGATTTACTAAAGAACTAGTGGATTATTTTGGAAATAGGTAGTGGATGCAAAGTTCAAATGGAAATTAGATTTGAAAATTTTGAAGTTGTCAACATGACAATCCATAATAAATTTAATAGATTCAGTGATGAATTTAAATTTGAACTTGCAGAGAATTAAGTTAAGTGGAAAACTAAGTATTGGAAAATTTGAAGTTGGTTTAAAACCAATATTGTGAAAAGTATGCGGAATTCAAACTATAAATTGAAGTCTTTATAGATAGGAATGAAATTTATAAACGTTGTTTATAAATCTGAAAATGACTTATTTTGGATAAGTAAATCTTTATAGCTTGTTAAATGAAGTATATTCACGATTTTGGACAGTGAATATATTATTGAATAAAAGGGACATGTTTTGGGAAAGTGATATTTCAAAACGAAGTTAATTGTTTTAAAGATGTTTTCAAAGGCATTGAATATCGAAACCATAGATTTCAATAGTCATTGTTGAAATAGACGTTTTCGAATATAAGGAAATGGTGGACTATAACACTGTTGTTATAGTAAATGATTTCCGAAAGGAAATGTTTTGTATAGTATTGGGATTTATACATCTATCTAAATTTCGAATTCCTATACTAGTGATTTTGAGTTGTCGTAACGATATTTTACGTAACATTCGTTTTAACTCAAATGAATATGTGAAAGAGAATGATTTCCTTAAAGATGAAATATATACTTAATTTTGATTTAAGTATATCGAATATTTTCAAATGTTGAAAATAAATGGATTTGTGAATTACTTATTTTTAAATAAGTATGGAAATGTTTTTCCAAATGTGAAATGTTTTGAATATATTCCGTAAGGGATAAATGATTTGAAATTCATTTTTTTGAAGTCGAAGTTGAAAAGTTAAATGAGAAATTTGAACAATTAGTTCAATTTGAAATTTTTCAAAAGATTGAATCGTTAAGTTAAAATTGAGTTTAACTTCGACATCAAAGACAATATAAGTTGAGCTTTGAATTTCAGATGATGATTTGGATTGTATGTCTAACATTGTGAATTGATGACATAGCAATTGATCTCTATTAAATATATATCTGTTGGTGGCGGAGAATTTATTCTCTTAGCTTAACACCCTTCTCTGAGACGTACGAGCTCAGAGGTTATATATCGATAGACATCAATTCTGTGTTGAGAATTGACGATGTAACGTGTAATTCAAATCGAATGTGAAAGTCGATAATAAAATGGAATTATGAATATGAATTGGGTTTGGGATAACCTTAAATTTCTGAATCGACTTAGAGGAAAATTTTGAAATCCTCTATTTTGTTATGAATATGGAATATGTAAGTTTTAGAACTTATATATATATATATGAATGCGGTAAATTTGAAACCGTTAGTTTAGAAAGTCATTGTTATGGAAATCTTATGTAAGCTTACATGGATATGATATGTACGAAATGTGAAATGTAGTACTACATATATATGATATTATGTTTTCTAAACTGAGGATATGGAAAAGTACCTTCCATTTATTATTGGAGAAGGTATTGGAACTCGTGAAGAGTGTCCATTTGAAATTCGTAGCTACGTAGAATTTTCCATAAGTTGGAATGTCCATTTGGACTAGAATCCCTCGTGATGGGATCATGTTGATTATGATGTATGTTAGCGTAATTTGAGGGGCGAGATGCCTACAGTTACAAGCGATTCCATTGGGATAATGGCGCAATCGCCGAGTAAACTGCAATCTAAGCGCCAAAGCGAAATTCGAAGGGCGAGATGCCTACGGTTACAAGCGATTCTACTGGGATAGTAGCGTAACCGCCGTGTGGGCCGCGATCTATGGCAACAACCATGGCGAAATTCAAGAGAGATGTGAAATCTACGGTTACAAGCGATTCTACTGGGATAGTAGCGTAACCGCCGGGTAAACTGTGATCCATGGGGGAACGTGCTTTCCATATCCATTTTTGAAAAAGAATTTTTAAAAGTATTTTCACTGGGAATTGAAGCAAGTATGTTTAGTACTTGGAGATTTTTAGACCTGCGCCTGGCCAGCGTATGTCTAATGTCTGTGAGAACGAAGATGGACTTGTTAAATTTCGAGTTAGCAAGTATTTTCAAACTGTAAATAGAAAATCAATAGTTTGAAATTAAAATTTGAAAATTCCGACTTAATGAACTAAGGAAGAGGATCTTTGAAATGTTTTGAAAGTCCACAGCTTTGGAAGATATATATTATGCAAATCTCTAACGTGAAGAATTTTAAAGTTTAAATCTGAGTTTTGTAAGTCGAAAAATTTGGTAAAAGACTTTTGCGTTTTGATTTTTGAAATCAATAAACAAAGGAGATAATGAACAAAGCTAGTGAGATTAAATCGAATGGAATGAATTCTACATATATTCATTTATTTGTAATAAGCTTCAAGCTTAGTAAAAAATTATGTAGGGTATAAATATTAATGAAATTTTAACAACCTTTCCTTTTCGTGGACAAAAAGTTTTTAAGGAGGGGAGTTTGTAACGATCTCGAAATTTTGAACTATTTAAATTGATAATTGAATTTAAATTTTTATTTAAATTGTGAATGTGTTAGAATTTTGCAAGTTTAAGATGATGGTTTTAAAAATTGAGTGAATTTTATTTATAAAACAAATAACATAAGTTATTAATTAAAAGAAAATTGAAAAAAAAATAAAAGAAAAAAAAATATAATACCAGCCCATACCCTATACCACGTTCCCTTCTGCAAAACCACGTTCTTCCCCCTTATCTCTGCAAAGTCGCGTACCTATCAGCCACCCTCTCTCTGTTGCTAGCCACCCTACAAGGAAGATGAATATCACCCTTATCTTTGTTAAAACCACGACATCTCCTCTCATTTCATTCGTAACCCTAAGAAAAAAAAAATCAAAGAGAAATAAAAATGGTGGCGATTCTTCGGCGATTTTTTTCGATTCTCTGGCGAATTGGAGCTTCGATTCCTTTCTTCCTCCGATCGACTGAATTAGGGCTTTGCGAAGCGCCGTTCCTACTCGATCGCGTTGTTGGTTATTCGAGATTTTTCCTGGCTCGATTCGTCGATTTCGTGCTCTTCAAAATCAAAGGTGAGTGAATATTTACACTCACATCTAATTCATCCTACCGTCTGAATTGGTTCGAAGTCCTTGATTTTTGTTTGTCTGAATTCCTTCACGTGATGATTTGGTTTCTGCGATTTCGTCCGCTGTTTTGTGTTTTCGGCCATTTGATCTTGTTCATATTAAGCTACACTTGAAAACTTTGAAACTGTTTTCGATTGATTTTACTCATGGTGACTTTGGTCATTAACCGTGATTTTGGAATTTTGTTGACTCGGGTAAATGCTACCGTTCGTAGTTGATTTTGGGCTGGTTGGAAATAATTTGATTTCGTGGGGTTTGCTTTATTGATTACTTTTTTTTAAAAAAATGTATGATTTCTGTCACTTTGGCATTGAACTTTGATTTGAACTGCATCACCCTGTCGACTTTGGTCACTTGAATTAATTATGTTGTTTTTGCGAAAAATACTTTAGATGATAGTTTGCTTGGTTTAGAAAAGTTTGTTTTCAACTTAAAGGATGATTACTTAAGTTTGAAAAATATTTGAGTGCATGTTTGAACCACAGAACACCTACTTGTTAACCGTTAGTAATTGGTCTTGATATTATACATCACCGTGTATTAGTTCACTTGAAGTGCAGCCTTTGTCCATCGTTCACTTAACTGCAGTATACTCGAGTCTGCATGTAAGAGCACACTTAAACTTGCACCTGGTCTTGATACATGTGCTTAGCTTGGTCTTATTTCATAACTGTATTTGAACATGTTTGCAGCAGTGTAACAAGTATTCATGCATGCATTTGAGTCTGATCATTGTGGTTACTTGTTATTGCCTCTGTTTGTACATGCTCCACTGTATTTGTTACTGTTGCATCCATATGGTCACTGTTTGATATAGTTGCATTCCAGTTGTACTTTGTGACGCCCCACCTCTATGCTCATAATAACAAAGAGTATTAAAAGAAATACTGTCTATTATTACGAAGAATAAGGCTGGATAGGAGCGACCATCCGTAATTGGCCTTACACTAATATTGGTTATCTCGATAGGAGTGGTATATACTTTTTATTTTTCATCTTATTTATTTACTCCCATCGACACACCCAATTATCAGTATAAAACAAACTACGATGGTTCATAATAGTTTAGGACATTAGATATAACGATAACACAGATAATATAAATGCAGAACACAGATAAAAACAAAAGTCTCATATATATATAACTGATGTCAGTTACAACATAGTTGACACAATACATATGATACAACTACAACTGTCGACTCTAGAAGTTATATATACAAGTACATTATCAACTAATATACATGAATACATATCGTTCTATACACTGACACGACTACTACAGAATGACACTGACAACTTCAGAAGATGTGAAAAGTCTTCAAATCCTGAACAGCAACTCAAAGAAGAAAATCTACAACCTGAAATAACTCGGGTCTGACCCAAGTATTATATTCAAAAGAAAATAATACCCAGGTCAGTCTAATTCAAACCAGTTTATTAGTGCATATAGGCAGTAATAATTTAAATAGACGACAGTCACAATAATTCCCGTCTATCCGATTCTTTAAACAAAGAAACCGAATAACGGTCAATATAACACTTAACAGTGTTTAACAAAATCAGCAGATTTAAATTATGAACAGAGATAAATAAACAATCTATCAAATCGACTAAATCAATTTAAAACTGTCAAATCTGATAGGGCTGCAGTACACGCACGCGTGTACTGCCTCGCCACTATCGTAGGAGATACACAAAAGCTCAGTGAAAATCACAACGATCGCAAGGTCAAACCCCGAAATCGGGTTCAACTCAAGTGAATATGAAAACCAATCTAAGTGCACCAATGCCATGTCAACAAAACGAATAAATACAACTAATTCAAGTGCATGGCAACAAATGAAACCTCTGTACCGACAAAGCAGTAATATGACAAACTGCACATGGCAAATGAATCAGGGGTACAAAGGTGAAACAGCTCAAATGACATCAAGTAAAGAACTCGAGTCACAGGTGATACCAAACCCCACAAAAGCTACAGTTCAACCGACCAGATCAAAATAGTGATCATTACCAAACAATAGTCAGACAAAAGGGAGGTAATGACAGAAAGCATGTCAAAGTCAGGTGATGTTAAATGATCAAGTCGAGTATCAAATGAAGTACAGTTCAATATCTAAACCAATGTCGAAGATAACCAGAACCAAGTTCGAACTATATCAAGTAACCCGGATGTCACGAAATTCAAACAAGTCAGAACTCACGTTTATATGCAAATAACTGTGGTGATAGAATTACAGTGGTATGCACATGTAACAGGTAGTGATAATTCAAAGGCTACACCATATCATAGTGCAGGCAACGCAAAAATTAAAGAAGTACAAAATAGTCAAGTTGTAAAACCAAGACTACAGACACATGGTCAAGTGAACAATGTGTGTGCGACCAGACAGTGTCAAGACCAAGGTCACAGAAAGCATGCAATACCAGATCAGTGACATGATGAAGTAGTGCAGAGTTCGAACAAAAATCACGTAGAAGTTTGAACTGATAGAGAATGAAGTCATCATTTATCTCAAAGTCAAGTATGATACAAAAGTTACAGTGCAGACATCAATCTACTTGGCAACAATGATGAATCAATTTCAAATGCAACACGTTGGTACATATTCACAGTTACAGTTCAACATCAAAGTGCAACCAGCAATATGAACATGTAACCGTGAAACCCAAGTCTGATGGTTGGAAAGTAAACAGACTCAAAAGATATCACTGTAAAGTCAATGGAAACAGGGATCGAAATCAACATCAAAACATAATCAGGAGTAATTGGCACCAACTCGAGATCAAGTTCGAGTTATACAACTCAAACTTGACTGGTCAGTACCCTCTAACCAAATTCAAGGATGCAAGCAGGTACATGTGGGATCAGTGATACCCAACAACAAGGACTAATGCACAACACTCAACTGTGGTGATACCAGCACACTGACCACATGAAGGAACCCGAACACTAAGTCAGACAAGGCTCGAACCCAAGTCAGTGCAAAACAAATCAGAGGGTAAGGTACACATGAATGCGACGGTGAGATGAAGGGGACAGTACAACCCTGCCTCACGCGACTACAGTTATACAAGTATATGAAGGCAACTGACGCAACTGGAATGCAACTATCTCAACAAGGTATAGTGATGATACACAAAGAAAATGCAAAGCCAAAGTCATCAGAATTTCACAAAACTAGTTCAATATCAAAAAGACAGAGCCGATAAAATCAAGGAATCAACTAAGTTAAAAATCAAAGCCGTGGTCATCACGAAAACAAGTCGTGAGTCGAACAAATCAAAACAAGAAATTCACGGAGCAGTAAATTCAAGCAACATCGATTACCAATACCAAATGAAAACAAATGGCCGAGATAAAACAAGGTCGAATCCAACTCGAATTACAGAAGCATCATAAGACAAATGAACTAGATGTGAGTAAAGTTACTCACCTTTTTGACTGGGGCGGTCGAGGCTAAGCATGAATCCAATTCTCAAGCAAAGCCGAGCTCACAAGGGTTAAAATCCCCAAATTCAACAGTCTGGAGAAATAGGGAACGAAGCCCTAATTTGCACAACGCCAAAGCTCTCGAAAATTTCAAAGAAGCAAGGCCGAATCCTTAGTAAGCATCGAAAGAACGAACAAGACAAAAGCCCTAATCTTTCCAGATCGAAGCCGCCATTCTCTTTTCTCGTTCGATCGCGTTTTATTTTTGGAGTCTTCGAAAGTGAAAGGGGAATCGGTTTTGAACGACAAGGAAGAGGCCACCATTTTTAATTCCTTTTGATTGCTTGGTTCTAGGGTTTTCTTGTTTAGATTTCGAACGAAAGAGAATAAAGGGTAGAGGGACGGTTTTCTCGAGTGAACGAATGAAAGGGGAAAGGTACAGATAAACGTCACGGCAACAACGAGTGGGCCAAAACAATTTTTCTTTAAAACCCGCTTCAATATAATTACAAATTCAAAAGAATTTCAATCCGATTTGAGAAGAATTTCGCTTGGTTAAACGCTAAAAACAACCAGCAACCCAATTAAATCGTCACATGACGATAATAATAATTCTGTGAAATCTCGGGTTGTTACAGACTCCCCTCCTTATAAAAATTGCGTCCACGCAATCATAGGGAATAAATGGATAAAAGGTAACAACCAAAAGAGCATGGCAATGTCGAATGTATAAGCAAAGCAAGTGTCAGCGGGGAAGTATTAGATAAGAAATCGAAAGGTTCGACTGCTTCAAATCAAAAGAATCAACCTCGTGGGAATCAGGGATCAAAATCAGACGACTAACAAAAGCAAGAACAATCGAGTTCAAACAACTAAAAGAGAAGGAAAAACAGAGCAGAAATCCCATACAGAGCACGAATTGAATGTGAGTAAATCAAATTACTCACCTGAATCGCCAGAGAAAAAGACGAAGCTCAAATCTCAAAAGTCGCAAATATTCAATCATCAAAAACGATAATTGAATTTTCAAATCGCAAATATTTACTTATCTCAAACGATAATCTGAAGACAAAACAAGTATCTGATTATCTCATACGATAGTCAAAAAACAAATATTCAATTATCAAAAACGATAATCAAATTTCTCAAGTCAACAAATATTCGATTATCACAAACGATAATCAAATTTCAAATTCAACAAATATTTAATTATCAAAGACGATAATTAAATCTCAAATCAACAAGTATTTAATTATCTAACAGCGATAATTAAATTTAAAATCAATAATTATTTAATTATCAAAGACGATAATTAAATCTCAAATCAACAAATATTTAATTATCAAAGACGATAATTAAATCTCAAATCAACAAATATTTAATTATCTAACAGCGATAATTAAATCTCAAATCAACAAATATTTAATTATCAAAGACGATAATTAAATCTCAAATCAACAAATATTTAATTATCTAACAGCGATAATTAAATCTCAAATCAACAAATATTTAATTATCAAAGACGATAATTAAATCTCAAATCAACAAATATTTAATTATCTAACAGCGATAATTAAATCTCAAGTCAACAAATATTTAATTATCTAACAGCGATAATTAAATCTCAAATCAATAAATATTTAATTATCTAACAGCGATAATTAAATCTCAAGTCAACAAATATTTAATTATCAAAGACGATAATTAAATCTCAAATCAACAAATATTTAATTATCTAACAGCGATAATTAAATCTCAAGTCAACAAATATTTAATTATCTAACAGCGGTAATTAAATCTCAAATCAACAAATATTTAATTATCAAAGACGATAATTAAATCTCAAATCAACAAATATTTAATTATCTAACAGCGATAATTAAATCTCAAATCAGCAAATATTTAATTATCAAAAGCGATAATTAAATTCGAAATCAGCAAATATTTAATTATCTAAAGCGATAATCAGAACTCATATCAACAAATATCTGATTATCAAAAACGATAATCAGAACTCATATCAACAAATATCTAATTATCACAAGCGATGATTAGAAACAACAAATATCTGATTATCAAAAACGATAATCAGAACTCATATCAACAAATATCTAATTATCACAAGCGATAATTAGAAACAACAAATATCTGATTATCAAAAACGATAATCAGAACTCATATCAACAAATATCTAATTATCACAAGCGATAATTAGAAACAACAAATATCTGATTATCAAAAACGATAATCAGAACTCATATCAACAAATATCTAATTATCACAAGCGATAATTAGAAACAACAAATATCTGATTATCAAAAACGATAATCAGAACTCATATCAACAAATATCTAATTATCACAAGCGATAATTAGAAACAACAAATATCTGATTATCAAAAACGATAATCAGAACTCATATCAACAAATATCTAATTATCACAAGCGATAATTGGAAACAACAAATATCTGATTATCAAAAACGATAATCAGAACTCATATCAACAAATATCTAATTATCACAAGCGATAATTAGAAACAACAAATATTTGATTATCAAAAACGATAATCAGAACTCATATCAACAAATATCTAATTATCACAAGCGATAATTAGAAACAACAAATATCTGATTATCAAAAACGATAATCAGAACTCATATCAACAAATATCTAATTATCACAAGCGATAATTAGAAACAACAAATATCTGATTATCAAAAACGATAATCAGAACTCATATCAACAAATATCCAATTACCTGCAGATAATTGGATGCAACAAATATCTAGAAATCAATTAAGAAGACTAGAAAATCAACATAAAAGCTTGGATCGATCCCATCAGATGGCGAGTTTTTAATTCGCCGCACGTGCATCTCAGAGTGGCCGAAGCCTACCAAGTACTCAACATAATTTTGGCGCCCATCAGATTGACCCGAAGGTCCGCAGAGTGACCCGAAGGTCTAGTACTGGTATTTGACCCGAAGGTCCACAGAGTGGCCCGAAAGCCCAACAAATGACCCAAAGGTCCGCAGAGTGGCCCGAAAGCCCAACAAATGACCCGAAGGTCCTCATAGTGGCTCGAAAACACACGAAAGCATCAAAATGTTTCAATTAACGAGTCCGGAATTAACCGAAATAGCAAACGCACATGTCCCATACCACGTGTTTTACTAAATCGTTTGATTCTCTTCATCGTTTCCTTGAAAGTGTAAAATTCATCAAAATCATCAAAACAACAGATATTCAATTAACGAGTCCGGAATTAACCGAAAAAGTAAAAGTGTGGTTCCATACTCCGCACTTTTGCTAAATCGTTTAAATCTCTTCATCGTTTCCTTGAAAGTGCAATATTGTGTATTTTATAAAAATACACTTTACATTCTCAAACGGACAAGTCCGGAATTAAGCGAATCAGTAAAAGAAAGGGGTCATAGTCCTCGATTTTGCTGAAACGTTTAAATCGCTTCCTCATTCTTTTGAAAGCGTAAACTGTTAAATTTCGGAAAACAATTTTATTTATTTTGTAAAAATAACAATTCACCTTCTCAACTGGACAAGTCCGGAGTTAAGCGAAACAGTAAAAGAAAGGGGTCATAATCCTCGATTTTGCTGAATCGTTTAAGTCGCTTTCTCATTCTTTTGAAAATGCAAACTGTTAAAAATTTATAAAACAATTTCCATTTTAAAACGATTTTTCCAATCACGTGATTAAAACAGCAAATCAGTAACAATTTCGATAAGGAAATTGTACTTCTCAAAATACCGTAAAAACGGTTACACATCAGTATTGCGGAATTACCGCTTGAAAATCCACTTTTTAAAAATTTGGCTGTTACTGAAGTCAAAGCGACAGTAATTTTAGAACATCAAATATCTCATCAAAAGAATTCACATCAAAATGTGACATCAATGAATTTTCATTCATTAAAATTGTCAACAAAACACCGTGCCTCAAAAATTCAGCATTGGTGTAAAAATCCCGTTATAAAAATAACGGCAACAAAATACGTTTCATAACCAAGCATCGGTTCAACGTAAAAATAAATGCAGTAACGCGCAATTCAAATTTTTGCACGTACTACAGAATGAACAAAGAAATCATTCGAAGGTATCTTCAATGAAGACAATTCAAAACAACAAAATCTAATCAATAGATGATTAGTACAAAAGAAAGCCAGCGGAAATTTCAACAAAAATCACATATCTGCAATTTCTTCGAATCCTCAATTTGGATTCGAAATTCTCAATGAAACAAATAATTACAGCTATGTAAACAACAATTGGAATTCATATCAATTTCGTATTTTGATTCTTAAATCAAAAAGATTATCAGTTGTACTCAGCGAAGACAGTTTCACTGTTTCCGCTGCGCACTCTGATAAATAGAACACAAATCAATCAAATCATCAGAACACAATTTCATCCAAACAACAAAACACAATTCCACTTTTATTTTTAAATAACGATATTTAAAAATTTCATCAAAATTTCAAAACTTTAGTTTTGACTCAAATCACAGATAAAACGTCGACTAATAGTTGTAACATATGTTCCATCCAAGTTATGTTTTATATTATGTCCATAAACCCCAAGCTCTGATACCAACTGTGACGCCCCACCTCTATGCTCATAATAACAAAGAGTATTAAAAGAAATACTGTCTATTATTACGAAGAATAAGGCTGGATAGGAGCGACCATCCGTAATTGGCCTTACACTAATATTGGTTATCTCGATAGGAGTGGTATATACTTTTTATTTTTTATCTTATTTATTTACTCCCATCGACACACCCAATTATCAGTATAAAACAAACTACGATGGTTCATAATAGTTTAGGACATTAGATATAACGATAACACAGATAATATAAATGCGGAACACAGATAAAAACAAAAGTCTCATATATATATAACTGATGTCAGTTACAACATAGTTGACACAATACATATGATACAACTACAACTGTCGACTCTAGAAGTTATATATACAAGTACATTATCAACTAATATACATGAATACATATCGTTCTATACACTGACACGACTACTACAGAATGACACTGACAACTTCAGAAGATGTGAAAAGTCTTCAAATCCTGAACAGCAACTCAAAGAAGAAAATCTACAACCTGAAATAACTCGGGTCTGACCCAAGTATTATATTCAAAAGAAAATAATACCCAGGTCAGTCTAATTCAAACCAGTTTATTAGTGCATATAGGCAGTAATAATTTAAATAGACGACAGTCACAATAATTCCCGTCTATCCGATTCTTTAAACAAAGAAACCGAATAACGGTCAATATAACACTTAACAGTGTTTAACAAAATCAGCAGATTTAAATTATGAACAGAGATAAATAAACAATCTATCAAATCGACTAAATCAATTTAAAACTGTCAAATCTGATAGGGCTGCAGTACACGCACGCGTGTACTGCCTCGCCACTATCGTAGGAGATACACAAAAGCTCAGTGAAAATCACAACGATCGCAAGGTCAAACCCCGAAATCGGGTTCAACTCAAGTGAATATGAAAACCAATCTAAGTGCACCAATGCCATGTCAACAAAACGAATAAATACAACTAATTCAAGTGCATGGCAACAAATGAAACCTCTGTACCGACAAAGCAGTAATATGACAAACTGCACATGGCAAATGAATCAGGGGTACAAAGGTGAAACAGCTCAAATGACATCAAGTAAAGAACTCGAGTCACAGGTGATACCAAACCCCACAAAAGCTACAGTTCAACCGACCAGATCAAAATAGTGATCATTACCAAACAATAGTCAGACAAAAGGGAGGTAATGACAGAAAGCATGTCAAAGTCAGGTGATGTTAAATGATCAAGTCGAGTATCAAATGAAGTACAGTTCAATATCTAAACCAATGTCGAAGATAACCAGAACCAAGTTCGAACTATATCAAGTAACCCGGATGTCACGAAATTCAAACAAGTCAGAACTCACGTTTATATGCAAATAACTGTGGTGATAGAATTACAGTGGTATGCACATGTAACAGGTAGTGATAATTCAAAGGCTACACCATATCATAGTGCAGGCAACGCAAAAATTAAAGAAGTACAAAATAGTCAAGTTGTAAAACCAAGACTACAGACACATGGTCAAGTGAACAATGTGTGTGCGACCAGACAGTGTCAAGACCAAGGTCACAGAAAGCATGCAATACCAGATCAGTGACATGATGAAGTAGTGCAGAGTTCGAACAAAAATCACGTAGAAGTTTGAACTGATAGAGAATGAAGTCATCATTTATCTCAAAGTCAAGTATGATACAAAAGTTACAGTGCAGACATCAATCTACTTGGCAACAATGATGAATCAATTTCAAATGCAACACGTTGGTACATATTCACAGTTACAGTTCAACATCAAAGTGCAACCAGCAATATGAACATGTAACCGTGAAACCCAAGTTTGATGGTCGGAAAGTAAACAGACTCAAAAGATATCACTGTAAAGTCAATGGAAACAGGGATCGAAATCAACATCAAAACATAATCAGGAGTAATTGGCACCAACTCGAGATCAAGTTCGAGTTATACAACTCAAACTTGACTGGTCAGTACCCTCTAACCAAATTCAAGGATGCAAGCAGGTACATGTGGGATCAGTGATACCCAACAACAAGGACTAATGCACAACACTCAACTGTGGTGATACCAGCACACTGACCACATGAAGGAACCCGAACACTAAGTCAGACAAGGCTCGAACCCAAGTCAGTGCAAAACAAATCAGAGGGTAAGGTACACATGAATGCGACGGTGAGATGAAGGGGACAGTACAACCCTGCCTCATGCGACAACAGTTATACAAGTATATGAAGGCAACTGACGCAACTGGAATGCAACTATCTCAACAAGGTATAGTGATGATACACAAAGAAAATGCAAAGCCAAAGTCATCAGAATTTCACAAAACTAGTTCAATATCAAAAAGACAGAGCCGATAAAATCAAGGAATCAACTAAGTTAAAAATCAAAGCCGTGGTCATCACGAAAACAAGTCGTGAGTCGAACAAATCAAAACAAGAAATTCACGGAGCAGTAAATTCAAGCAACATCGATTACCAATACCAAATGAAAACAAATGGCCGAGATAAAACAAGGTCGAATCCAACTCGAATTACAGAAGCATCATAAGACAAATGAACTAGATGTGAGTAAAGTTACTCACCTTTTTGACTGGGGCGGTCGAGGCTAAGCATGAATCCAATTCTCAAGCAAAGCCGAGCTCACAAGGGTTAAAATCCCCAAATTCAACAGTCTGGAGAAATAGGGAACGAAGCCCTAATTTGCACAACGCCAAAGCTCTCGAAAATTTCAAAGAAGCAAGGCCGAATCCTTAGTAAGCATCGAAAGAACGAACAAGACAAAAGCCCTAATCTTTCCAGATCGAAGCCGCCATTCTCTTTTCTCGTTCGATCGCGTTTTATTTTTGGAGTCTTCGAAAGTGAAAGGGGAATCGGTTTTGAACGACAAGGAAGAGGCCACCATTTTTAATTCCTTTTGATTGCTTGGTTCTAGGGTTTTCTTGTTTAGATTTCGAACGAAAGAGAATAAAGGGTAGAGGGACGGTTTTCTCGAGTGAACGAATGAAAGGGGAAAGGTACAGATAAACGTCACGGCAACAACGAGTGGGCCAAAACAATTTTTCTTTAAAGCCCGCTTCAATATAATTACAAATTCAAAAGAATTTCAATCCGATTTGAGAAGAATTTCGCTTGGTTAAACGCTAAAAACAACCAGCAACCCAATTAAATCGTCACATGACGATAATAATAATTCTGTGAAATCTCGGGTTGTTACATACTTGCAGCTTCATTTTATTGCAGTGAGTAACTCAAATTTTTAAAAAACTTAATTAATAGGTAAAGTGGTTTTCATGCTTTATGACTGTGAATTGTGTGTTGTATGTTATATGTATTTAGATGACTGCATGAAGGTTACAACCAGAAACATTTTAAATCTGAATACATTTTTAAACCTGAAAGGAGAAAAAAAAATTCCTCTGTTCAAAACTGAATATAAAGTGAGCAAACTTCTTCGACCCGATTTTTGAATTGATATGATGATTTATGTTTTTGCATGTTGATAAATTTGGGAATGGTATGCATGCACGTCTGTTTACAGAGGCATAGCTCTGTTCTACTGGAATATATTTTAGGTTGTTAATTTCAAACAAAAACATTGTTTAAACTCAAGTTTGCAAATTCATCTGGAAAATTTAGGAAGACAGTGAGCAAACTTACTCTCGATCTACTCTCTGAATTGATGTGTATACTTGAGTAGATTTTGTGTAGTTGCCTTATCTTGTGTAGTTGCACATCTGTGTTAGTTGCATTCTGGTTCATGCATTCACTGTTGCCGTGCATTCATATGTGCATTGATGGTCTCTTGAGTCTTTCATTTCAGTCTTCATATATGACTTTGGTCTGGGTTGATTTTGACATGTCTGCATGATTTCCTTGTCACTGCATTCTTTACCCACTGATGCTGTTTATTCTTGCATACTGATGACTTCATATTGGAACTGGACCATTTACTTGTGTATTCAATATGCATTCATTTCAGTAGCCATTCTGTTTAATCTTTGGTCATGTTGAAGTTATTTGCAATTGCTTGCATCTGAGTTGTACTGTGAACTTCACCTGAGTCTGTTGTCTGCCTTCTGATATCTTGTAGCCTTGCTTCCTGTTTTCTGGTCTGCATATTGATGTTGTCTTCACTTTGCAGTTGTATTCCATTTGAACTAATTCTTGTAGACAGTTGTTTTTGGAGCCTTCATTCCAGTAGTTGTGTTGCCATATTGGTTTCACTGCGTCTTCATGTACCTGAATACATGTTGTCCCTATGCTTTTGTAGTTCGATTGTGCTATACTACTGCCTTGTTCTCGAAATTGAAATTTGCACTGCCTAGTTCACTGTCACATCCATGTATTGTCCCTCCTGTCCACTGCTTATCTTAGTGGCCTTTCACTTCGGCTAGCATTAGAGTGTACGGTAGCCAATCGAACTTCGATGGTTTTAAAGTGACAATTTCTGTTAAGTGTTATATCGACCATCATCCGATTTCTTTGTTAAAAGGATTGGATAGACGGGAATTATTGTGACTATCGTCTATTTGATTATTATTGTCTCTATGCACTCATAAACTGATTTGAATTAGACTGACCTGTGTATTATTTTCTTTTGAATATAATACTCGGATCAGACCGAGTATTTTTACAGCTTGAAGATTTTCGAGCAGCGAAGTTAGAGAGAGAGAGTAAAGAATCACTTTAGTTTTTCAGAAGAAAATTGTATTTTAAGATATTCCGCTGTATCAGTATTAAAATTGTATAAACTCTGATGTATATAAAAAAATTTATAGTAATGAAATAAATTCTCATTTGTTTTAATTCAGTGTTATTATTCTGTGTTTCTGTGGCTGTTTCTGTTTAAACCTTATAAACTAAATAACAATTCGTCTTTTTGAACGTTTCTAGTTGGTTTAATCACCGACTGGAGGCAGTCAGAAGGGGGAATGTTACAGTATTCATAGTGCATGAGTCTATTTAATTTTTTAAATGATAGAAGGTGGTTGTTATTATTATTATTTTCTACGGTTACCATATTATTGCATGACTCATTTACTTCTTTGTCATTGCCACATTAATCTCTGTCAACAAGATCAAAGCATGTTTGTGTAAGCATAAATCATGTCCTAATTGCACTTGCATAATATTTAATAGGTTGTTGATATATAGATTGAAATTGTTGACTATCTGCTACTAATGAGAAATCTAGAAAATTTGCATTAATTAGTCTTTTGATGATAGTTGAATTCTTTACATTTTCTTTTTCAAATTTCACATTCACACAATGCTCTCTTTGTAGCTTATTAGATCATTTAATGCCTACAATTGCAAACTCTGATTTGATCACAGTATGCATGTTACTACCTAAAGAAATAACATTGCAGTTGTTGGATCTTTTCTGGTCCATTTGAATGCTTGCATATAGTGTATAAGACAATCAAGTGTAGTATGGTTCCAGTCGACATTATGCATCTCAATAATTTTGTTTTTAGTTTCTAAAAAAATGTGTTCAATGCTATTGATCTTTCTTTTTATATTATATTAGTACGCCTCTTTAATAATTAGCTTAATGTTTTTTCTTTCATGTATAATACCAAAAACGGTTAAGTAAACTTATAACAATTTTCTTATGGGGCAACTACACTACAGACTCTTGTACCTAACTGTTTGTATCATCCAACTTTATGTGGAAGAATGTAAGGTTTGATCCTTTTGGGAGGAGAATTATTGTTCTTTTAAAGGTTGGAAAGGATATGCATGCTTTGAAAGCTACGAAAAGGTTGTTTGAACCCCACAATAGCGCCAAAAGAAAGAGAAGTGAAGCGTTGGCAAATATTTTGACAAAGATGAGGTTAGTTCAACAAATTAACAATTTTCTTTCTAGCCTCTAATTTAGGAGATGTTTCTTCTTTGGTTGTTGTTAATATGTGCTTATAGAGCACAATCAATTTTAACTCTGTTCACACAAATTTTTATGAGGGTTTACATAGAAAAAACTATTACGAGCAAAATGTTTGTAACAGTTAAGGATCTTGCAAAATCGTCTACATTACAGAATTATTATTGGGCCAGGAGAAGGGCATATGAAACGTTATATACTAAGGATTTTAGTTAATTTTGTGAAGAATGTCTTCCCATAAAAATCTTATCTCATATTTCATGTGAAATAATACAATCGTACTAAAGATGTCGATTTTTTGATTTATTGGTTTTTCCCCGAACTAAGGAAATACAAGACCTTCGTAATAATTAGTAAGATGGTTTCTGCTTTATCTTTTGTAATCAATTCTTTTTTTAATAAAAAAATAGAGGCTCTTACCTTAATGATTTCAGTGCATATATTTAGTAAGAGGGTTGCAGACACATAATATTATTGTCAAATTTCACAAAAATAAATAGGTATTTCTGACCATCAATCATGTATATTATAAAGTGTTCTGCACCATTGTATCTTGCAAAGTCTATGTTCCTATATCTGTCTATAAATCTATATTATTATAGTATTAAAACTGAGTTTAGTTTTGAGCTCTCGCCTTCATTCACTGCTACACTCATTTTTCGTTATTCCACATAGTCATTCACTGGTATACTCACTCCCCTCTTCTGATAATTTCATGTAATGTAATTTTTTAGAAACTATTACTTTCCCAAGTTAATTTTGATTTCTAAGGACATGGACCACCTTCATTCTCCTTCGTTGGTTCTTCACTAGGATTTCTTTTCTAACCTAACTGCCCGTATCAATTTCTGCTTGCTCCCTTTCTTTGCCACCATTCTGAAAGTAACATTTAAACCTAATTTCATTTTGTGACTGTTTCAATGATTTGGAACCATTTGTTAATCCGTAGTGTTTAATTTACTTTACCGTTTGGATTATGAGTTATTACATACATTCAAGTTCAAGATTTTTGCATAGACAATCAGTTGATATGATGGTTAGTTTCTTCTGCTATAACTAAGTAGTTGTTGTTATCGACATTAAATAAGTTTTTAGATCTATTACCGTATGTGATTTAAACCTTTTTGGGGTTAACTGTCATATTATAAAGTCTTTTAGTAAAGTTAAACCACTTATTTCTGTATAAATACAGTTTAGTTTAAGTCATGATGATAATGTAGTAGAGAGAGTGTACGATAGTTTGTTTATATTGTATGTCAAGTTTGCAAAACTTCAACTGATGGATATATTTAATTTGATTGTTGAGATTACATATCATAATTCGATTTCTTGAACACTAGAGTAAAAAGGGTAATTACTTATCACTGTTAATGTTATCATAATTTATTTCAATTTTTGAACTAGATGGATTGTTTGCATACACATACATGTTAAACTTATTGCCAAGGTTTTCTGGACAAGCCGAAAAGCGCAAACACACACACATACACATACATACATACATACATACGCATATAGATATGTGTGTATGTGTGTGTGAGAAGGAAAAAGCGTAATATTCATCTCTTTTCATGTAAAAATTGTCAGTTTTGTTTGATTCTTTATTTGTCTATTCTCCTTAATTTGTAATTTTTGCTTAGGAAGGTTAGACATAATGGGTTCATTTTTTCAACATACACCAATACTGCATTTTTAAGTTCGAGAGTGAACAAGAAATATATTGAGACATGATTGCAATTCACCAAAGAACTTAATGTTTTTCAGCATTTTACATTATGGGTATTGTTGTTCAGCCAGGAAGCATGATCACACTATGCAATCAGACATTTAAAATAACTATGAGAAATACAAGGAATCTTAAATTGATTATAGCGGCAAAAAGAGAGCAAGGTTTCGAATGTAATTTATGTCAAGGATTCAATCCCAAGACCCTTATAGAAAATATATAGAAATGCCACTATTTCATAGGGGTCATGAAACTTTAATTTTTGTGGTATGTTTCATTTACTTTTGCAACCATAGTTATTAATGGCGCATGGCCCAAAACCTTTCTAGAGCCTTGGCACACGGCGCGGCAAATGACGCGTGCCTTTTTAATTTACTGCGAATGTTTTAATTTTTTTTAATAAATTTAACATATAATAACAAATTTAAAAAGTTCAATATTTTTTACTAAAACATATGCAATCAAAGATTTTCAGGCATTTTGCAAAAAGAAACATCATCAAATATAACATAATTAGCAATTTAGCATATAATTTCAAGCATAATATATAGTTTTCAAAATCCAAAATAATAATACATATTACTGATAAATTAGAAATCCGAATCCGATTCAGCAATTATATTTTCCAAATCAATGTCTACATCATCGGATTCATAAGCTTCAGCATCTTCCTCATCCGTCTCATTTAGATTTGTTTCTTCTTCGTGAAGATGTACATGAGCTGAAGCAGGTACTAAAAAACCTCTCGACGTAGAAATTCTTCTACATTGGTATCTAGCTTCCTCCACTTCTGCTGCTCTAGCAGCAACGTCTCAGGTCAAGTCGTCGTCGTCAAATACAAATTCATCTTCAGCATCGGATTCATCATCAATACTAATTTTATGCAATTTAATTTGCAAAAAACGAAAAATAAACAAAAAAAATATAATAATAAAAAGGCATGCCATTTTACGCCGCGCGCCTTTTCATTTGCGCCGTGCAACAAGTGAAAATGGCGCAAATGCCACGCTGCGCCGTGCAACAAGTGAAAATGGCGCAAATGCCACGCTGCGCCGTGCGCCTTGGCGCGCATTGATAACCATGTCTGCAACCGTTTTAAGTTTAAATTTTTTATTCACTTTTTGTAGAATGCTCCAAATTAAACTAACATCCTTGATTTTGTTATAGAGAATGCTACCATAACCATGTATCTATTCTATTATATATTAAATTCAATCTTGGACTCTTTATATTCTTATTCCAAGTTCGTTCTTCGTTTAAGTTAACATTTTACATTTCCTTCCCTTCAACCATCTTCACTTGAAATCCCTTCCTATTTAGCATTTTGCATTTCCCCCAACTTACTTCCATTTAATGATTTAACGTTACAACAGCGATTCATTTCTCAAAACTCATTTCTTCGTTTCATTTTATTATTTGTGGCTCATTGGACTGGCAATCTATCCTGAAACTATGGTGTGTGATTTCTTATTCTTTCAGCCTTTCCCGTCTAAATGCAAGTTCATCCACACTTCAAATTAAACTCCTATTCATTGCATGATTCCGTTTCCTATGATATCTAATGTATGTTCCCTTTTTTTTAACTTGCATGTGAAATTTTATAAAATTTAGTTTATTATTTTTCTGTAGCATATGAGTGGGCTATATTTAAGTTAGTTTTATTAAACATGTAATATGCAAATCACTCATACTTATGTATAGTTTAAAGAGTTCCTCGATACTTTGATGTTACGTAGTATTTTTCAAGATAATCGTCGTGTTTTCCTAATTTTAAGGTTTAATTACGATTTTATCGATGGTTTGTGTGAAAGACATTTTAAAAATCGGAATTTGGATGCAGTAGATCACCCTAAAATTTACTGATATAATTATTGTCAAACTTCTCCTCTTTAAGTCATATTTATTAAATGTAGTATACAAAATAGCTCATATTTATGTATATTTTGAAGAGTTCCTCAATACCTTGATGCTACTTGGTATTTTTCAAGATAACGGTTGTGTTTTCCAAATTTTAACGTTTAAGTATGTTTTTTTATCTATAGGTAGTGTGAAGGACCTTTCAAAAGCCGAAGTTGGATGTGAGTAGATCACCCTAAAATTTGTTGATATAATTATTATCAAAAATCTCCTCTTTCGAAATAACAAAGAAAATCTCCTCTTTATTATTGTTGTCTTAGTGTCTGTCCATTATTTGTTGCTGCAGAAAGTAGTTCCTAACATTCTACAAATTGATAATCTTTAAGATACATGTGAAAATTTACTAGTGTAGAAGATACACTTATATATTTTCCTTTTACAATAAGTTTCAGTATTAATTTGCTTGGCATAGTTGCCTATTTTGGGTTATCATAACAATGTTATCTTTTTGAATGCACGGGATTCATTTGATTCAGAGTATTTCTTAGGTTATGTTATATAAATTATGGTCTGGATAGTTAAGTACGATTCCTATAGAGAAGGCTTAAAAATCTATTAGGCACCTGGGGAGAATGAAATTACAAGTAATATGCTAATTTGGATTATTTATTTGAATTATGTTCATTTTTTTTCTTCTACTTATGCATAAAGTGAAATATGCATTCTATCTATTTTCTTGACTCTATAGAAGAGCGTAGTTATTGCGTAAACTTTGGGGAGGAGATAAGCCAATTTCAATCATGTATGTTACTGCAATTTTGGATGAAAGAGATTTGAAAACAACATTCAGTTGTGCCCTTCTTGGGTAAATCAACGTAGATATTGGTTGCATGCAGAATACAACCTTTCATAGAAATAAATATCGTTTATGTTTTATACATTTGTTTTTGCCTTAACTAAAACTTATTACGCTTGAACTAAGAATAATTTTGCCTTGATACAATTCCAAGAAATAAAGATTGTTGACTGTCATTTGTTTGGTATATTTGTTCCACAACCTGACACTATAAGGCACAAATTTTATTGATTATCCATGTCAAATATTAATTTCCCTACAGGTGTTCCTTTTAGTAGCCTACAGCTTTTTTTGTCATGGTGAAGCAGCTTCAATATGGTAATGATTTGTTTGGCTAGGACATTTAGAAAGGTTAATATTTTGACCAATTAAAGTTAAATTTAATGTTGAGGTAGATATGTTTGATCCTCCTACACAGCGCATATATTTACTTCATTTGACCATGTAGATGTGATCTGAATGGTGACACTCACATTACGCAGCATTCATTTTCCTACCACTTCAATATTTTTCTCATTGAAGAAATTTGTTTGATGTTTTGTATCTCGTTAGGTCACTATTTTCAACCACTTATTAATCATTTTATCATATTTCAATTTGACTGCCTTTCATCTTAAATGTAGGAATATTTAACAAATTTACAATACATAATTTATGGTATTGAATTTTGGTTTGGTATCAGCTCATTCTTCACCCTCTTTGATAGTCCTAAACTTTTGGTATATGTTATCTATCATAATTTGCATATTACTATAATGGAGAAGACTGATAGCAAATAACTTAGTTTGGCGTAATATCACCATTCCCATCATTTAGCCAAGGTAGTTAAGGAGGCAAGGCACAAAAATGGCTTGGGCTTTTCTGCGCCTTGCTCCTTCTTGTGCGTATTTTATACAATATTGAGTTTTTTGTGTGTGGGGTGTTTGGATGCGTGTTTGGATTCATGTGTTATCAATTTGAAATGGAAACAACTAAAATAAAATTATAAACTATTTTATTAGCAAACAAGAGTCTAAAACGTAAATAACACAAGATTTTCCCCCTTATATATTGGTATTTTTGATAACTATTTAGAATTTCATCAAATTCTCCGTTACTATATGTGATAGAAGCTGCGAGCTTATTTGTTGAGGGCAAATTTTCGGGTGATTGATGATCAAGATGGAGAACTAAAGCATATTCTCGGAAAAATGCTTTCCAGACTTCCACGAAATACCACTATTGACTAAAGAACATTTGTGTAAAGCCAGAACTCAATTTGGCTTAGGAGTAAAACAAGTTCAAAGAACAACTTCAACTGAACAAGACATCATGTGCTCGAGCTATTACCAAACTAGAAAAAGCCGAGATTTGTGTCAGTTTTTTTAACCTTAATTTAATATGTCGTTCAGTTTCTCTACATGATACTCTAACCATTTACTTCAACTCCATACTATTTAATAGTTTAATTTTTATTCATGGTACTTCACTTATTAGCGTTGGCTCCTGATGACTCTAACGTACTTCACTTATTATGATTTTAAATCGCAGTCCATATGTTTAACAACCTAGCCGTAATTAATTTCATACTAAGCTTCATCTTACCTTCTATTTGTTCTTATAAAAACTTTTTGCGTCATTCACAAAACTAATTAAGTGCATAGATCTACATTAAGCTCCACGATTTGGAAAAGACTGATACGGAAATGTATTTCTTTACTTCTTTCTGTATAGTTCCTTCAATAAATTTTTGATAAACTTTTTGGCTTGAATTTTTTTGTTGACTTTATTTTAATCTTAATGGTTGCTTTATCTAAAGTCTCAAATCATTTGAGCATGTTTCGAGTGGACAAACCTAAACTACTGGAGAATAGGAAAAATGGCATGTTGTACCCATGTAATGTAAATATGTAAAAAGGCGATTACGTATGTTCCTTTAGCATAACATCTACTGTTATTTTACATACTCCTATGTTTCTACCATAACAATTTTTTTTTGAAATGGTACTTTATATACAACGTGTCACTGAGGCAACATATCACATGTCAATAAACGTTCGAATCACGCTACGCAAGTTTCGAACTTGTGACCTCTCGCACCAAAGCCGAATCACTTAATCACTTGGACAATGGTGCTTGTCAGTTGTACAATTTTTTAACCCATCAAGTAATTTCCCTTTAGTTGATTTTTTTTCAGGCCTCTAAGCTTGCAATTTTTATGTAATTTAATTTTCTACCACAGTTGCTTTTAGTAAACTTTTATATCATTTGCGTGGATGGTATTGTACAATTAATCTTTTTTCTTATCAATAACTAATGTCAACATATCTTACACCCAATATTGTTTGTAACATTAATCTTATGCTTGAATGGTTTGTTTCAATTTGGAAATTTAATGTATAGTATGTTAGATCCTTCTTGACATGCTCATAATTAGGAAGTTCAACAATCTTAAAAATTGGAGAACCTAAATTACTAGAGAAGAGGATATGGTATGGAATACTCATAGGATGAAAACAATTATAAAGGGGATATAGTTTGTTCCTTTATCATAACTTCAATTGAACACTAGACATATCCCCATGATTACCAACCCTAATTATATTATTTTATTTGCTTTTTAGTACGTTTGTTTTTGGATAAATGTCTATCTAGCACCCTATAATATTTATTCCTACATCATGAAATATAACATTGGTATTCTACACTCATCCTTGAATTCTTTGTATCAAACAACAAAGAGGCATAAGATTTCCTCACCTGATTATGCACAAGTAACTTGACTACATGCAAGATGATATTAGTTTTGGGGTATGCGGACACTGTGACCTAGATGTTGGGTAAATACCTCTTGTGACATATGGACATTCATCTTACGTAGCTAATATTTATTTCTCTATTTTACATTAATATTTATAGGCTATTCTAACCAATGCACACACAAAAACATTTATGCAATTGCATCATGCATGGTCCAAATTAATTTTTGTATATGAATCACAAGCATTGAAATTTGGACACCTTTATTTTCTACAAATATAATATCTTATTTTATAGCAGGTTCTTACTAGTGGGATGATTAGCATTACTAATTCTTTTGCATGTATTTTCTTCCTATTTATGACAGGTTCATATTTAATTGCATTTTAGGTAAGATGAAGGCTTCATGTAAGATGTCTTCACAATAAATTTAATAATAAAATATAATATGCTTTCAAATTAGCTAGCATTTGAAAATAAACTAAGACAAAGGATTATCAAGCCTCTTTTCTTACATAGTTTGTCTATTTTATTTTTGAGATATGTAAAGTAACATGTGGATGATCATGTATTTGATACAAATGGCTAAGAAAATATGTGATGTTACTAAGACATCGCCTAATGTAAAAAATAACCTTTTAAAAAATTTGAACTTACACATTTATCTACGCATGTTATGGTGCAAAAAGTTGAAAATCTATTAGCAATTAGGGTGGAATAATTTTTTAGGAAGAAGTAGACTCTATAGTAAAATAAGAAGAATATGTTCCTTTTATTGCAATTGTTTAATTAACTTATATCAAAAGTGCTTTTACTCTTATGCCAGTTATCATCGTGTTGTTGTTTGTATGGTTTTGTTTGAACCATTTTCTTTATATTTGTAATTTGTTTTAAATTTATTTTCCCTCCTTTTGTCTATAGTTTTATCCATATTGAATTCAAACTCAGCTTTTCTTATTCTAATGTGGTTGGGATGTAGGTAGTGTCAAAATTATCTATTTAATCAAGTTCGTGTAGGTGGTAGTTGGCTTTGTTGTTCATGCTATGTTATATTTCTTCTGTTTTAAGTCTTCTACAAATTGAAACACTAAATGATGCAATATTTTTTCAAATGTCATTTTTTTAATAATTTTAAATATTAAGTTTCTAGGATTATATCTTTATATTATATAATTTTTCAACCAAAAGATAGGTTAGGATGTAATTATTTGACTTGCAAATGGAAATTTTATTCATCAGTGATTTAAGGTATTTGGTGTATTTAAATCTTTATTTTTATGCCTTATAGAGGCATATCTGTATTTGAATTGATGATGGCTCACAACATGGGAGGAGAAGCAAGCTCTAAACTTACATTTTGGAATTTCTAGAACTTACCAAAAATAGTATTTTTGACATAAGACAATATATCACATGACATAAAGGTCTGTACAAGTTGCACATTTATCTATATTACGCATGCTATAGTGCAAACAGTTCGAAAGCTATTAGTAATTAATCTGGAATTATTTTTCAACAAAAAGTACAAATTCTAAAGTAAAATAAAAGAAAATGTTGCTTTTATTGTAGTTGTTTAATTAGGTTATATAAAAAATGACTTTACTCTTATGCCAATTATCATCATGTTGTTGTTTGTATGGTTTTGTTAGAATCATTTTCCTTATATTTTAAATCTGCTTTAAATTTATTTTCCTTCCTTTTGTCTATAGGTTTATCTGTATCGAATTCAAACTCAACTTTCTTTTATTGTAATGTGGTTGGGGTCTAGGTAGTGTCAAATTCATCTAATTAGTCAACTTCACATAACTGGTAGTCGACTTTGTTGTTCATTCTTTGTTATATTTCTTCTGTTTTTAAGTCTCCTACAAATTGAAACACTAAACGATGCAATATTTTTTCTGATGTCAGTTTTTTAATAATTTTAAATATTAATTTTGTAAGGTTAGACTGTATATTATATACATATTTAACCAAAAGATGGGTTGGGAAGTAATTATCTGACTTGCAAATGGAAATTTTTATCATTAATGATTTCAAGTATTTGGTGTATCCAAATCTTTACCTTTATCTCTTATATACGCATATCTATGTTTGAATTGATGATGACTCACACAATTAGAGGATAAACAAGCTCTAAATTTACATTTAGGAATTTCTGCAACTTACCAAAAATAATCGTTTTGACATGAGACAACATATCACATGACATAAAGGCCTGTATCAGCATCCAAAATCATTCTTGGATATTAGATATCCATATCCAAAGATACAAACAGATATAAGATATTCTTTGATAAGTTCATAACTAATAAATCTAAAAAAAGAAATAGAGAAGTTTGATTCATTATAAATCCATTTTAGTACTAAAAATATACAAAATAATAAATATGCTTAGAAAAATTATTTTAAGAGGGAAATATTGATTTTTATACACATTAACTTTCTTTTTCCTAGATAAAGTAGTAAATGACAGTTATTTCATTTACTAAAATACACAAAAAAATAACCATACTTTTTTTAAAATGGTACTTTATATATAACAAATCACCGTGACAACATATCACATGTCAATAAACATTCGAATCATGCTACACAAGTTTCAAACTTGTGACCTCTCGCACCAAAGCCAAATCACTTAACCACTGGGACAATGGTGCTTGTCAACCATACTCTTGATATAAACCGTATGGATAATTATCAGATGCGAATGTGGTCATATCTACATCCGTATTCATTTTTCGGATATCGAATGATTTATTATATTTTAGATACAAATACAGATGGATTTTGGATTTTTTGGGTACTCATTGACAACCTTGACATTACAAACAATGCTATGTAGTGTTTTAAAATAAATGTTAGAATGCGGATTAAGGATCTTAAGGCTAGAATTAACACTAGAGGGGGGTGAATAGTGTTTTAAGAAATTTGTTAATCTTTTTGAATTTATCTTAATTTGTTAACAATGTATACACTAATCAGACACAGATATGAACACAGAATCAAACATAGATGCAAATATAAAGTAAAAGCAGTAAAGGAAAGAACACACCGGATTTTATACTGGTTCGAAGTTACCCTACATCCAGTCCCGCAACACAAGTACAGATTTCCTTTCAAAAACAATTCTTACAAATACAACCCTCGATTTCAAGGCTACGAGGTACACCGCTCCAGATTCACAATCCTCTGGGTAGAGAAACTTGATTTACGGGGCAACAAGTTCACCCAATTGATTTCCAAGGCTACAATCACAACTTTTCTCGCTTGATTGATTACAAAAAGTCTATAACTCAGATTAGCACTTGGATCTTGTAGAGATAGTGGAGAGAATCAAAACCAGAAATTATCTAGTTAGATTCGATATTGAATTCGGCAGAGTAATGGTGTAATTTGTAAATAAGAAAGTGGAGAAGAAGAAGAAAAGTTAAATCAGAGAAAAAAGTATTTAAAATTCATTGAAAACACCCTTTATTTATAGTAGATCAATAGCCATGTTCATTGGTGAAGGGATGTGGCGAATAGACACTTCTTTTTTAAAAACAATTTAACTGTCACCATGTCAACAGGGGTACATGTGACCATGTCGACATGCCCTTGTATTTTTTGGTGATTTGTTTTTCTTTGAAAATAATTTCTATATTATATTATACTTATATTTAAACTTTAAAATATACTTATATATAGTTATAATACATAAATAACTATAGAGAACAATATTAAAATATATATAATAATTTTCTATACTTTTATATTTAAATCTTAAGTATAAATATATAAAACAGCTAAATATATTAATATCAGAATTATAGTTTAAAAACTTAGGATAATAATTTAAAATCAAAGATATTTAAAATTAAGGATATTTAAAACTAAGGATATTTTTTAGGCTAAAATATATTGAAAAACCAGGAAAGATGATTTTGGTTTTTAAACAGGAATATTTAAAATCATTTTGAAAAACAAGCTATATATATTTTGAAAATCATTTTGAAATAAAAGTAAGTGGATACAAAAAGATGTTCCACTAGATTTTTCGTAGGTTCCATCCTACTTTGGGTTCCATCCCTTTAACGAGCACGAAGTGGATTCCATTCCACGAATAAAATAGATTTTAAGATGTCAGTGCCTTTCTATGAGTTTTAACAATATTCCTAACTATATAACTTATCTTGGAAACTTGAACTCTTGAAATTCTTGATACTCATGAGTCTTGAATCTTGATATCTTCAATCTTTGATCTTGACTCTTTATACTGTACAGTTCTTCATTCTGTAGTACCTGCAAACATATCTATATATATCTACACAATAATGTTAGTATTATATATTTTATAATCTAATTCTAAGTAAGGTTGTTGTCATCAAAACCAACTCCTCAGGGACTAACAATAAAGGCATCTAACATTTTTTTCATGTGTCAATGTTAATAGTTGGTAACATATATTTGATATTTACCCAATAAATTATTAACAAATTAACAAAGGCTCCTAGGTTGCTATCAATTTTTTTGGTTTGTCAAGAAAAGATATGACATTAATTGTACTTTCAGTTCCTAAGTTGCTGTCAGTTTTATATGTTTTCCAAAAACTAATATGAACAAAATCATATTAATTTTCTTCAATATAATCACGTGTGATGATATTAATTACCTATGACTTATAAATGTTTTCCTATTTCTAGATATCAATTAAGGAAAAATAAAATAGATTAGAGATGCAAAAGATGTATGTGTGTGCTTTCCATAATCAGTGTCAACTTAAATATACTCAAAAATAGCAATGGGAATGAGTTTGATAAAAGGTTTAATAATCCAATGTTCATTGATTTAGTATTCAAAATTTTAAAAGACAAATTCATTTCTATTTTTATCAATTTTGAGCTTCAATTGGAAAAGAGAATGACTTTTGTGGTTGAAATGAAAATTGTCATGCTCAAATGGCCAAACACTGGTCTAACCAAGAGCAAATATTGCAACGTTTAATATTTTAGATAAAGCTGATACTCCAATGGATCAGAATATTATATGACAATTTGATGTTAGTTATTAAGGTATAAGTCAACGTACTCTTGCTTTTGATAAAATTTTAAGTTTTATTATATGATTTGCATGTTGTAAAAATGAAAATAACATTTTTTTAGCTAATGGGCTACTGGAAACACCTATGGATGATGATAAGATTTTGTGTTTTGGGTTTGGTATGTGATATCATGTTGGTTTTGCTTATTAACTTGATATTATTTGCTGCATTTATAGTGCACTATTTATGTCCTGGTTACTAATAATATTAATGTTGATTGCAGATAGTGGTTTTACAACAAGTTGTGGAAGGTTGGGAATGAAAGGTCTGGATATGACTATCAAATCATTCAAGGAAATTGTGGGAACTTTATCATTTTCATGTTACCAAATCATCACAACTTTATTTACTTGATATATAATTTGTATTACTGTTTAATTAATTAATTAATTAATTAATTATTTATTTATTTACTTTAATTGGTCACAATGGTAATTCAAATTGACCGATTTCTGTTCATGTTTGTAACTATAGATTTAATACATAGATTCAATGGTTCTGATTTTTAATTTAGCCAATTACATTCGGTTATTGCATATTTAGTGTCGTGATTATAGATTGTGTGCTACTGTTAACTTTTTCCTCGTTCATTGATTTTAAATGAAAGATGCATCTATTCTATACTGTTTATTTGTTTAATAGGCATCTAACTTGGTTTTGATCGGCAGGTTCACTTATAAACTCTTTGCCATCTTTTCTTTTTTCTATTTTAGTCATGCATTTCAACTACGTCCAGCACTTACTGCATCTATTGATTTTTTCAGTTTAATAACAATTTAAATTTAGTCAAAACTTCATTTTATTTTAGTGTTAATTATTCTTTAATAATCATTATTTTTTATAGTAAAATATCACAAAAAATTGTGTGGTCTGAGACGCAGTTACTCAATTAAAGGTAACCATACAAAATATCACGTAAATGCTACAAGTTTTTGTTCATGTACTTAAATTTGTTATGGTATATCGAAAATCTGAAGGGCAAAGACTGAAATTTTTGTTGCCTCCGTAATTATGGGTTTTTTCAGAAAAGAAATAAATTTTGCCAGTATTTTTGCGTGTATATATCAGAATCATCGAAAAAATATTAAACCAATCTATGTGCGTAGCACGGGTTTGCCCTAGTTATATAGTTATGAAAGGCTTGAACCACCACCATGTGCCCATGCCAGTGTCTGTGGACGAATGCGCGTTGTGGGCTTATTGCGGCGCTTTGCAATTGGTAGTTAGGCAAAAATCGAACAAGATTTTTATTTTTCGCACCAACCAGACAATGGTCAAAACCGTCATGCCTCTAAGACGAAAGTAGCATCTCAATGGTCAGAAAATGATTAAAGGGTTGCAACCTTTCCGAAAGAACATGACCGTTAGACGCCATTTTCTATTATATATAGGTCTCAGATGTTTCTGAACGAATATATACAGAAAATCAGAAATACTCCATCTCCTTCTATCTCTATACCGTTCTTAATCCTAATTCCCTTGCATTCATTGTTGCTCTGCACTTATAAGCACTGCTTTGTAGAGTTGGTCCATTTTATTTTGGGAAGCAAATTGCTCAAAACCTTCAGTGTCGTAGAAAGAACAATATTGTTTTAAGGAAATAATACTATACTGGACTCGAACATTCCTATTTTATCAACGGATTATCAACATGGTGAGTAGTTGTTTAAACATATTATTTCTTCTTCCTAAACTCATATTCTAATAATCTTGAAACAATATTGATTGTTGGTTGATTCATTAGACGACGATGTCTTAGGAAATTAACAACTCCACGTCAACACAAACTGTGACCAATGGTGAAACTGGAACTATGGTCCCAGCAGTGGTGCTGTCTCATGGAGAAATACCAGAAAATTTCATTGCAACGGACTTCAAGTGTTGGCAACAAAAGATGCTATTTTACTTAGCCACGCTAGGACTTCCAAAGGTATTGACTGAAAATGCTCCTATTGTAGCAGAACCAAGATTGGTCAAACTCTGATTATTTCCAGTCATGCATGGAAGAACTCAGATTTCATATGCAAAAACTATATCCTCAATGGACTCGACGACAACCTGTACAATATTTATTGTACATGCAAAGACCTCCAAAGAACTTTGGTTGGCTTGGATAAAAAGTACAAAACTGAAGATGCAGGCATGAAGAAGTCCATAGCAGGAAAATTCCTCGACTTCAAAGTGCTAGACTCAAAGACTGTAATAAGCAAAATCAAGATTACAAGTCATTATTCATGAACTGCATGATGAAGGATAAATCTAAGCCAATACATTTAGGTTGTGCTGCAGTTGAGAAACTTTCTCCATCATCGAAAGACTTCAAAAATACTACCATAAACACAAATGTAGGGAAATAACCATGGAGGAACTTGTAGTTCGGTTGAGAATAAAGGAAGATAACAAGAAATATGAGAAAAGGACTTCATGTAACATGATAGCAAAGGCATATGTGATCGAGACAAAGAAGTCCAATAAAACAAAACGTAAGCATGCTCCTAAAAAGCCAAAGAAATTTTAGGGAATATGTCATAATTGTAGAAAGAAAGAGCATAAAAAAAATCCGAGAAATCAGAAGCACACATGACAAAAATTTATGTCAGTGTTTCTGACATGGATCTATGTGCAATGGTGTCCGAATGCAACCTAGTTAGTAACTCCTAAGAATGGTTCGTAAACATAGGAGCCACTAACACATATGTGCAAATAAGTGGATGTTTACAACTTATGAACCTGCTACAAAGATCGTACGACTGTTAATGGGAAACTCATTTGCTTCAAAGGTCAAAGGCAAAAGAAAGATTGTGTTGAAACTAAAATCTGTAAAGGAACTTACCTTGAGTGATGTTCTTCACGCCCCAAAAATTCGCAACAACCTTATTTCAGGATCCTTACTCAATAAACGTAGCTTCACACTCATTTTGTGGCCGATAAGTTTGTGTTGTCAAAGAATAGAGTGTATGTGGGAAAAGGGTTATGTAAGTGATGGTTTATTAAAGTAAATGTAACAACTGTTGTACCGAACATTGTATGAATAAAACTGAACATTCTGCTTATATTATTGACTCTTCTAACATATGGCATGCTAGATTAGGTCATGTGAACTTCGATACATTACGAAGATTAATTAATCTAATCTTTATATGAAAGTGCAAAATAGAATCTAGTGATAAACGTCAAATTTACGCTGAAGCAAAGTTGATAAGAACTTCAATTCATCATGTTGAAAGACACTGAACCTCTAGACCTAATATACATAGATTTGTATGACTTGAAAATGTGCCAAACTAGAGAAGGAAAAAGATATTTTGTCACGTCTGATGGTTGTACAAGGTATTGCTATGTATACCTTCTTTGAACAAAGGGCGAGGCATTTGAAATGTTTAAACATTATAAGGTTGAAGTTGAAAGTCAATGCAATAGAAAAATCAAGGCAATAAGGAGTGAAGGGGATGGAGAATACGAATTTCCTTTTAAGGAATTCGATGCCCAATAGAGTATTATAACCCAAAATACGGTTCTATATTCTCCTCGATCTAACAGAATCGTCGAAAAGAAAAATAAAACTCTTAAGGAAATGATGAATTCCTTACTAATTAGCTTTGGTCTACTAGACAACTTCTGGGGAGAAGCTATATTAAGCGCCAACTGGATAATAAGTAAAACCTAGAAAGAAAACACCCAAATCACCGCATGAGCTTTGGAAAAATAGACCGCCACCATACAAATACTTGAAAGTGCAGGAGTGTCTTGCTAAAGTAGAGATTCCCAAATCGAAAACGGTCAAAATTAGACCAAAAATCGTTGACGGTATATTCATAGGATATGCGCAAAATAGTGCTGCATATTGGTTCTTAGTACACAAGTTTGAAATTGATGACATTCACGAAAATACCATCATTGAATGGAGAAATGCTAGATTTCTCAAACATATTTACCCTATAAAATAGTCTACCGAGCCTAACGTTCAAAAATGACAAAGACATGGAGAATTCTGATCCATGTGAGGGTAATGAAAAACGAACTATTCACAACGATAAAAAAGATAATGATAAACAATCAAATGAACCAAGGAGAAGTAAAAGGCAAAGGATATCAAAAACCTTTGGATTGGACTTCTATGCTTTTATATTAGAAAACGAGCCACTAACATACACACAAGCGATGTCTTCCCTTGAGGCTCCTGACTGGAAAGAAGTTGTTCATAGTGAAATTGAATCCATTATGAATAGTCATACATTGGGAAATAAAGGGGTCTTTAAGAAAAAACTAAAACCTAATGGCTTAATATAAAAATATAAAGCACGACTTATGGTACAAGGTTATAGACAAAAGCAGACTTAGACTTTTTTTATACATACTCTCCTATGACGCGAATAACATCCATTAGAATGCTGATAGCAATTGCATCCATACTAAACTTAGAAATATACCAAATGGATGTAAAAACATCATTCTTGAATGGAGAACTGGAAGAAGAAATATACATGAAACAACCTGAAGGTTTCCAAAAATTTCAAAATGAAAAAAAAGTATGCAAATTAATAAAATCTTTGTATGGGTTTAAATAAGCACCAAAACAATGGAATGAAAAGTTTGATGAAACAATGCTTTCAAATGAATTTTGTATCAATAAATGTGATAGATATGTGTATACCAAACATATAGACAAATCATATGTCATTATGTGTCTATATGTGGATGATCTACTTATACTAGGAAGCAACAAAGGGATAAAAAAATCTACAAAAATTATGCTCTCCGCCAGATTTGATATGGAAGATCTACGAATTGTTGATGTGACCCTTGGAGTAAGAATACATAAAACATCCCAAGGATATATATTATCTCAATCGTATTATATTAAGAAAATTAACTTGAAAAATTCAAGCAACATAACATAATACTTGTCAAATCGCTTGTAGATTTGAATCAAAATTAAGTCAAGAATACTGGTGATAACATTTATCAAATTGAGTACTCTCGTATATAAGACATCGTTATGTACGTCATGAACTACACTAGACCAGATATAGTTTACGCTATAAGTAAACTTTGTCGATATATGAGTAATCTAGGAAGAATCATTGGAAAGCCATAATTCAAGTACTAGGATACCTAAAGTATGCACAAAAGCATGGATTACATTATTCTAGATATCCTTCTATGGTAAAAGGGTACTGTAATGCAAATTGGATAACTAGGTCAACAGACACAAAATCCATGAGCGTTCACTCAAGCGAATGAGGCAGTGTCTTGGAAATCTTTAAAACAAACTTGCATAGCAAGATGTACAATGGAATCAGAATTCATTGCCTTGGACAAAGCCGCAGAAGAAGCATAATGGCTTCGAGGTTTCTTAAAGGTGTTCCAGATTGAGAAAAACCCGTGACACCAATAAGAATACATTATAGTAGCCAATCTGCCATTGGAAGAGCCAAGGGTAAACTTTATAATGGAAAGTCTAGACATATTCGTCATAGACACAAAACTATCAAACAGCTTCTCTCTAATGGAGTTATCATTGTTGACTATGTAAGGTCAAAGGATAATATTGCGGATCCACTAAGAAAAGGCTTGCCTAAGGAGAAGGTTAATACCTTATCGATGAGAATAAATTTAAGGCCTATAGAATAATCAAAAATTTTCCTCAATGGAAACTCAACCTAGCTGACTGGAGATCCCAAGATCTAGGTTGCTAAGTTCAAGATAAACTTAGCAGCATTAGTGAATATTCAAATCATTTCTATTATAAGTCAGCACATAACCCGCGGGAGAACACGTTAAGGTTAGCTTTTAATGATGTATATACTTGGTAACTAAGGGAACCATGTAACACTCCATAAAATGGACCATAAATAAATAATTGGATAAATTAATTTAAATAAGATAGGGGGAAAATGAAAATATCGTAAAAGTCAAAATTTGACTATGAAAGTTATGTCGTTGCATTCGTTGCGATTTTCTGGTCAATTTCCATATATAATCTATTGAAAGTGAAGCTCAAACGAAAAGTTATGGATGTCTGAAGTTTCAGACTCAAATTAATTTAAATAGAATCCAAAATCAAATGAATAATTAATTCTAAGATTTGAAATTCAAAAGTTAACAGTAATTATACTTAGGGGTTAAGTAATTGTTAATATTAACGTTGACGTTAAATTATAGTTAAGGAAGTAAATAAATTTACAATGACAAAACAATTAAACGTTCCTCAAATAAGGGATCGATCGACCCTTGACATACGACCGATCAACTGCTAGTGGTGGACTGATGGGTTGAGGCAGTCGACCAGTTAAAGTTAGAGGTGGCTAGGGTTGTGCAACAATTAACGTCCTGATTTTTACTATCTTAAACCGACTTCAATCTGACGGTTCTGGTGTATTTCAAGCACTATAAGTAGGAGCCTAGACCCTTCACTTTTATTCACAAAATATTTTGGGAGCTTTAGTGAAGCTCTGCCAGTTCATCTCTTCATAGATTCACGAAACTCCATTAGGATTTCAAGTAAGAAATCATATATGTCTATTTTTGTTTATTGTTTATTTTCTAAACCTCTTCTCCTCCAAACCTCTAATTTTCCGAATCTAACGTATATACAAATTTCTTGTTGTATATATCAAAAAGAAGAGATTTGAAGGGGATTATTATTCTCATGTCAAATCCAAAAAGGAGCAAAGCTAAGGACCTACAACGAGTGGAAATCTTAGTTTTTCTATTTTAGTAAATAAATAGTGTAGTTTGGATTTGATATATGTCTTGGGGAGTTTTGGATTACGAAAACTTTACGTTAAAAATTCCCAAATTTCCTTTAAAGCGAAATGCCAATTCTTATGTTATAATCTTAGTTGTTTTGTATTAAAATAATGGAGCTTGTGTATATTTTGCAATTTATGTGTTTTACCTTCTATTTCACTTTTTATTCCTTTTCTTTGGATCTGATTAAGGGATTTGGTTAAGAAATGATGTGTATGATACGAATTCTTATTCGTAGTTTGCACCGCCTATTTTTACAAATTGAATAGAAATTCCCTTATTTAATTTCATGTAAAAGAAGTTGAATAGAATGTAAAATTAATTAAATTGTAAGTTTCTATTATTGGTTTATTCCATTATTTTAATATGAAATAAGTTGGATTTGGATTCTATATACAAGTCTATTGATTTGATTTTAGAATATTGGATCCATGGTATATATTATTATGGAAATGTGACTTGTATAATTTTATAGCGTATAATTATAATGTATTAATTGCGTAGTATTTAGGTTATATTTAACACTTAAATCCCCTTTGGGAAAGTAATTAATTGTAGAGGCGAAATAAGAAGAATTTCTTGTAAGGCCTAAATAATTGATACGGTGAGATGTGCGATAATATACTTAGAGAGTGTTATGAATTATGACTAAGTTATAAGGATGCAAGGTCAGTCAAATGCATATAGAAGTTTGCTCAGTTAGTCTGGCTACCAATAGGGTAACATTGAGGCTAATGTGAGATATCTCCTATAAAAAGTAACTACGGATGACACAAGTTTAGTCCAAATTTTGTTGGGTATATCTGCCCAGCTAATCTGGCTACCAATTCCTACAAATAGTTGGACTAATGTAAGATGTCTTCATATGCTACATGACATAATACGCAGGACCTACTTTGGGGATTGAAAGTATTAAGTGGTTGTTTGAGGGTCCACCTCTTTCCCTTATATGAAGTATCAAATGGTCATGATTAGGTATAGGCACGGTTAAGAATTTCTCAGAAAGGTCCGCTTCAATGGAAGTAGTGAGTGTCCAAAGTGATTTTCATGCAGCTTGATAGAACATGTTTGAGTTTTGCCTTGGGAATAGGTATTAAATGATGGGGGCCTACCTCAATTGAGATCCTAAATGGTCAAAGTCTGCCTATTTTGCATTAAAAGGTGTTAAGTGGCTTGGGTACTATGTCTCGCATTGGTAGACATTAATAACGATGGTTATGGATTATGGAATTGGATAATACAAAGGACTCCTTCATGGATTGAAGGTTTTAAGTTGTTTTTTGAGAGCCCGCCTCTTTTCCTTATATGAAGTATTAAATGATTTTGAATATAGTTTGAATGTGAAAGAAATATCTTCATTTAAATTATACTACCCAAGTACCGATATAGAAAGGCTCGATATTTCTATTCACCATACATTGTTGTTCTAACTCTCCCCTCATTACAACACAGACTAGGGAAGGAGATGATGACCAAGTTGGAGATGGCGATGAGAGGAGCTTGTGGCAGTAGTCTATTTATCTATTTATGCTATTTTCTTATGCACCCATTTGAAGATGATAATGTATTTTGAACATGATTACGTAACAATTATTGTTGACATTATGTTATAGTTTTGTGACATTTGGAATCTTAAATAAAATGGGTAATATTTATGCTATTATATTTTATCCTTCCGCTGTGAGTTTTGAATGAATAGATAAATAGCCATGCATTGTTCTTTTTACCAATCAATGGTCAGTTTTGGAATGGGTCTAAGTTTCGATGCCCTTTTCTAGATTGAAATTTAGGCATGTTTCATTACGAGCTGTTACATTTGGTATCGAACCCTTAGTTACCTGATCAATGGAAAAAATATATGTATGAGTAGCATATTTGTTATTTTTGAATTATTTTTCAAAAACCCTACTATATATATACTTATTTTAAATATACGCACGCCTAACTCTATAAATTCCAACTATAGAGATATTTGCGACCATATTCTGAAAGGATGAGCGAAGCGACTATGAGTTTGGCAAAAATAAATAGAGTTAAATTTATAATCCTGCTTCAATTACCCACGATGCAGAGGTCATATCATAAAGAGTGGACTAAGAGGAGCATGACCACGATATATGGAAACACCCCAGAAGCTAAATGACACCACGTTCCTGCTTCAATAGAATTATTTCTATAAATAAGAATACTAATGTTTTAAAATGTTAAAACTTAAGTTAATAAGTTGAAATGCTACTAATTAAATTTAATAGAAAAAGTAAATACTGTAAGTAAATGATTATAAACTTAAGTTAACATTGAAGCTATTTATAATTGAAGTAGATAGTAAAAGTGAATAATATATATGAAAGAAATATATGTGAAAAGAGAAAGAGTTCAAATATAAGTATGAATTGACTCACAAATAAATAATGATATAAAAAGGAAATCAAAGTAAATAATGACTGTGAATTAAATTTTGCAAAAAGGCTTACATAAAATTTAATAACTGATTATGGATGATATAAACAATTGAATGGTAATAACTTATGTAAGTAAATGGATGTAAAGCAATGGAAATTTGCATTGTATGAATGAATGGGAAATGAATTTTGAAAGTAATGAAGTTAAATTAATAAAATAATCATTGTATGGATGAATGAAACTGAAGAACGGTAAATAATGTGAAAGGAGATTAATAAGAATAAACTTAAACGATATTTGAAATTATTGTTTGTTTGGCTTATGGGATGGTTGGGAAAGGATACTTCTAGTTGTATAAAGATGTATAGATAATCTATTAAGTTTTACCTACGACTGTTGAATGTATGGTATACTTAGTAGGTTATTTATCAATTTATACGATTAAAAGTTTCTAAACCCGAACAAACCATTGTTTTGGTTGTAATGGATGGATGGTTGATTACTTTGATTGCATGTGATGGTTGTATGGTTTTGTTGCAAGTGACCATTGTTATGTTGTGTTGATTTGTTTTGTTATTAATTGAAACAACTTAATATTTCTCTTTTTACATAATTATTAACTTATTTGGATTATGTAAGTGAAATACAGGTTATGGAAGCAATAGCTACTGCTTTTGGTTTCATAAATAAGCGTTGTTTGCCCGACAAATAGGTACGTTTTCGGATTACGGTTTTATATCGATATTATATTGTTTTTCCCGTGGTTTGGGATATATTATTTTGAATATGATATATATGGTTATTATTGATATTATTATTTCTCCCGGACCTCTCCGTACAAAGGAGACTCCACCAAAATTTTCCGTGAATTTTGGACTTAGAATTTTTTTGTGAAAGTGGAAAAGTTTTCAAACTTTTAGTGAACTTGAATATGAAAGGATTTAATTGTTTATAAATTGATATATTTTATCTAAACTATTTAATTTTGTAAATTTTTTTTTATAAATTGAATACTTTGAATAAAATATATTAATTCCTTAATTCCTTCTTTTTCCTTTTCGAGGATGAAAAGTTTTGAGTGGGGGAGAGTGTAACGACCCGTAGTCTTCGATAATAAAAAAAATATTGAACTAAATAAGATTTGGTAATTTAATATTGTAAGAAATTTAAATTAATGATTTATGAACGGGAAAATAGTTATAATATGATCTAATAATGTTGGTTGAATGTTAATAACAACAAATTAAATGCAATTTCAATTAATTAAAATGGTTGTGATTATAAAATTTGATTATAAACTACAAATAAGGAAATAAACCAAATGTTGTAGTAAACACTGAAATTGTATGTAATTAATTGAGATTGGCTAATATAGAATAATTAATCAGTATGTGAATTTATTGGTTTTGTTTGTTAACAATAAACATAGAATTGTGTTTGAAATTGTAAGTTGTAACAATGGTTTAATTATCATTGCATTATTTAATCCGTTGAAACTTAATTGTAAATAAATTGCAATAAATGTAATTAAATATTGCATTAATATGAATTAAGATGATAATTGTAGAATATTAATTTAATAAGATGTAAAAAAATGTTAAATATATCCATAAAGTAATAATTGATTGAATAATAAGATGTAAATCGAAATAAATGAATTTATTGGGGTTTTAAATCATAATTAATGAATTTACTAAAAATTGAAATTGAACACCGTAGTAGTGCAATATTCAACATTGGTTTTAACTTGGAAATTTACTTTAAAAGAGTATAAACTACTAGGTAATCAAAAATGATAAAATTAGTTAGTTATTAAATTTGAAATTAAAAAGTGATTTAATTAATTTAATAATAATTTATTTAATTAACGTGAAAATAGCCATTTTGACCACTGTCTCGGATTTCGACGAAACCAGTTTCATCGGATCCGTAATGGTGAATTATTATAGGATTACAAGTTTCTTAACGATCAGACTTGTCATTGATCGTACGGGCTCGAAACACGTAGAAATCAATTTATTGAAATCAATTTGAAATAAGCTGATTTTAAAAGCTAACTTCTTCATATGATGGAATTAGGACTCGAAACCTGTTCCATTGAATTTAAAAATATCGAAAACATCCTTTTTTATATATGGGATGATCTACTTTCGTTTCGGAGACGGAACAGGCTTTTCGGGTCGTTACTGTCATTTCAAACCAATTCGATACATGTTCATTTTTCTTATTGGGCTTTGTTTATATAATTAGTTTTGTTCTAACCCTAGCAGTCTTTTTATTTCTCATTAGTGTACGTACTGAAAATTCTGTCGTTTCTCTCTTCTCAATGGCTGAAAACCTAATTCCCAAAATCCAAATACAAATCAAAATCAATTTCAAAATTCAAACTCTCCAAACCCCATCATAGTATATATCATTGTAAGGCTCTCGACGGGCGTAATCCACTGCAGCAATTTGTTTTTCAGTTGGGTTCATCGTTTGGGCAGAAATCAAGGATGAACCTCAGCCGTCCATATTAGGTTTTCGCGATCCAACGGTGGATCTTCATCCGATCGACGATCGGGAGGCGCCGTTGCGTAGATGATGGAGAGCAGGCTCGGTAGTGGTCGTCGTTCGTCGTAACATACTCAGAGGTCGCTAGAATTCGAAGAAATAGGCGGCGGTAAGCGAGTTCGCCTGTGGCGACCGGAAGAGCCGCGTGACCCTGGGGCGGAGCAGCTTGGGATGGGCGAGCTTCTGGCACTGTTAGATCTTGGTTAGGTGGGAGGATGTGTCTTGCGATCGTGGATTTAAGGTGGCGGCCGCATGTTGTTCACGAGATCGATCAAAGTTGTGTACAGGCTAGGGTTCCTCACGCGTTGTCAGGTATACGTGGCGCTACTTTTTTTTTCTGATTTTAATTTAAATATTTGAATTCAAATGTTCTAATATGCATAAGTTTTACGTACGAGGTCAGATTCATGCGCGGTTTTCTCCACTGCGATCATATCGAAATTTTGGACATTTTGGCATGGGTTTGGATGAATTCTGAGACTGTTAGATTTTGGGTCTTTATTTGGATTTCAAATTGATTTGGAATTAGAGGTGAGTGTTTTGACCCACTCACAACTAGTAGATTATCTATGTTAGTTAATTTGAACTTATGATGTGATTAGAATTTGATTGGTGGATGTTTAGTACATTTAAATTGTCATTCCAGTAAAATATGACTTTTATTGAATTAATCTCCATTCAATTTAATATTGAATTTAAATTGCCTGTTAATACCTGTTATTGATAGTCAGTCAATTGTTGTTATTTATTTGTGGATCTGAATGGCGATTGTGATGGATGTTTGATTGTGATATTGGATGATTGGATGTTACATTTATATTGTTATAACACTGCAAGTTCCCTTAGTTATTGTTTGGAAAATCACTATGGGTTGAAAACCTGAATGATCTGATAGATTAGGGAGAAATCTTTATGGGTTGAAATGATAGACTCGAGCAATTTTATGGATTTTGAATGTTAATTTGGGATTGCGGGTTGAAATGATATATACCCATAAATTTAATTTTATTACGGATTGAAATGATATATGTCTGTATCACTTGACCATAGGGTAGAAAATTATATACAGACACCTGATTGGTTAAATGAAATGATTTTAAATCCTTAATTTTTGAATTCAGTTAAATGATATTTTGCAATAAAATTTGATTTATAGAAACTGAATTATTTTCGAAAATACAAGCTTTAAATGTTGAAATTGGAATTGGTTTAAAAGAATTGTTTAAAGAAATTAAATTGAAATTTTTAAAGTTGAATTTGAAGTACAAATGAAATATTATCGGAGTTGAGTTATTGAAAACGTTTGAACATGTAACTTTGAAATCTACTAAATTTGAAATAGTTTGAATTTATTGTTCAAACATGGATTTGAAATCGATGTTGATTAAATGGTTTAAATGAGAATTTGAATTGAAAGACAAAATTTAGTTTGTTGATTTGAAAGCTGGACGTGGTCCAGATGTGTTGAAATGAAAGAAATAGTTTAATTTGATATTAATTTCAAATTTATTATTTTAATATAAACTGTTTAAAATATATTATTTTAAAAATCCCGATTATTAAGATTTCAAACTATTAAACTAATTTAATCCATTTTAAACTAATTTTAAACTATTTTAATCAATTTAAAATATTTTAATTTATTTTAATCTATTTTAGATCCATTTAATCTATTTTAAATTTATTTAATCTATTTTAAATCTATTTAATCTATTTTTAATCTATTTCTAGACAATTTTAGAGTATTTTAATCATTTAAAAAATTATTTTAAACTATGCTAAACAATTTAAACTATTATAACTATCTAAACTATTTGCTAAATTTCAGACTGTGTAAAATGGAAGTGTTTATATTTAAATCCTTGATTTTTAAAGTGAATATGGTTAAATGATGTTATAACCTAAGTTGGAATTGAAATGTTAGTTGCTAATGAAATGACATATTTGGGTAAATATGATGATTTTGAAATGACGATTTAATTAACCTATCTTATCGATATGATTTCAAAAGTGAATATGATTTCGAAAGATGGTATGAACTGAATATGATATTTTGATATCAATTATGAATCGGTTTTGGGAAATGTAAAAGAACCATCCGGTGTGAAATAAGCGTTTGGTTGTTAAAGAGACCGGGATCGGATATTGTGATACTCTCTGCCAATACCGAAAACCACTTTAACAACTGTGTATGTGGTGGAGATTCCAGAATGAAGTAGGATGGTTTGGCAAACGATTCTGTATGAGGTATTAACGTAGCCCTGACTCCCGCGAGTCAACTTGATGTGACTAAAACAGGAGCCATGCCGGGCGAAGTGAGGTAGCTCCTCCTATCAGGCACATTTCTTCGATTCCATAGTATCACATTGTGATTGGTTTGGTGGCCACCCCTCGATTTTGATTATAGGAGTGTGTTCCGAGGTGGACGGTAGTAGCTGCTATGCGTTACCACCAGTCCGGATCCGCAAAACGGTAGTATCTTACCCTGGGCATTGCCTCGCGTGCCTTGTCACATGATTATCGTGCCCACTACGAGTTTGTTTTGTACCGTACCTATGGAGTGCTCCCTGAGTAAACCACCAGTTTGGTGAAGCTTACAATATCTGTATAGACTACGGGAATATATAAAATGTGTTAAGGGGGATATGGGTAACGCCTTAACGCTATTTTAATACTTTACTTTACTGTAGACACTATTATATTAGCATATTGCACTATGTATGTAGATAGTTTAACGGATCCGTGGGAGATGGAATCGCGAACATCTCTTAAGTTATTGCACTCACGTTGGACACTGGATAGGAGATGTCAAACCCCGTAAACATCTCCGACATTGTTACACTCATATTTATTTACCGTTGATTTAACTTACATAAGATCTTTTAGTTCTGACTTGAGTGTTTTGTCTTTTCATTATGCTCGGGTCAGTCTGAGCTTTTCAGTGTATCGAACACTGCTTTGGAGGACGAAGATGAAGATTTAGTACTATTATTATTTATTTTATTTATTCCACTGCATCATGTTGTTCCGCTGCATTTTTATTTATTACTGCTATATGTACTTTGATCTGTATTGTAAAAGTGTAATCAAATGTTATTTGTAAAACAGCTTCATGAACTGTTTATTTGATTATTATATTTTGTCATTCCACTGTGAGATTCTGTGTTTGTTTTTCTTTCTTTCTCTGCTTTTTCTTATTTATCCCATAACAATCCTCCCTTTTGAATGGTTTGAGTTTGACATGTGTGGTTTATTGTCAATTTAAACCATCCAAAAAGGTGGGTCGTTACAAGTTGGGACTTTGGAAAGTGGTAAAAGGGTATGGAAAAGTAAGGGTATTTTGGTAATTTAGCAAAGGGGCATTTGGTGTCTTTTGACATTTTTTCCATTTCTACAAAAGAAGCACCTTCCATTTCATGCACTTTCATTTCCATTTCCACTTTCATCTTCTTCCTCTTCTTTTCCATGTCTTCTTCCTTCTTCATCTATTTCCATAAAAAGAAACCACATTAAAAACAACTCCTTTTCGCCTCAAACTTCTTACATAGTCTTCAAATAGCATAGCAAACACCACCACTATCCCAAAGTCACAAACTTTTGTGCCATCTCCCCATTTTTTCCTTAGACCGTGAGCAAGAGAGAGAGGGAATGAGGCTTGGTCATGAGCTTTGGTGTATGATAAGAAGAAGTGTTAGCTTATTTTTAGGAGTTTATTTGAAATAAAGTGAGATGTCTCACTTTGGTTTGGTTAGGAAATGTTGCAATAATTTAATGTTGGCCTATAGTATTATATGTATGTATTTGTGATGTGTATATGTATTTATTGTTGATTCCTGCTTGAAAGCTGATGACATAAATAACCATGGTGTTGCAGGGGTCAAAAGCAAAGTGAATGGAAGTCGAAGTGTCTTCATAGCGAATAGGTCGCTATGGAAACACTTCGAAGAATGAAAAATTTATAGAGGGATCCTAAAGGATTTCTTGCCTTGTTGATTTTTAATTACATATATTATTGGTTATGTAAATGTTTGTGTATGTGGAAATTAAATGTTGCTTAGTTATAGTTAACTTATTTTTTGCTGGTTTTATGGCGACATTGAAATCCCGTGCTCGCTTTTAAGCAATATACGGTTTTGTTTTCTAAAGTGTTTTGAAATGGTTTTCGAACTTGACTATTGTTTTCAAACATTTTTGCAAAGTTATTAAAGTGGTTTAAATTGTAGGACGAAAGTGTTTAAAAGCTATTTTGATTTACAAAACAAATTTTAAAAAGTTATAGTCCATATAGTGATAGTCGCTACGGATGCAGTTTGAAAATCGATGATTTTGTAAAGTAAAAGGAATTGTATATTTTAGATATTTTGAAAAGTCATTTCAAATGTGTTTATAAGTATTTAGAATGAAGTTTGAAGGTGTAAATATGTTTTTAAGCATTTATTTATTTATTTAAACAAGTGATTTAAATTTTACTCCTTTGTTTCAAAGTCAAGTTTTATTAAAAGCGACCATCTTTAAAGGGATGCTTTGAATACAAGTTTCAAACTTTTTTTTAAAGATTTTTAATATAATTTTTAAAAAGAGGAAGGAATAATAGATTTCAACACTATTATTGTAATACATGTTTTCGAGAAAAGGAAAGAGATTATGAAATGTAACATTTTTGTTATAGTAAATGGTTTTGGAAATTGGAAAGGAATTGATTTATAACACCTTGTTATAATTAAATAAGTTATTTACTTATAAAAAAGGGAAGATGTTTCATAAAGGAAAAGATGTTGCCTTTTACTCAAACTTTGTTTTAAATAAGTGATTTTGGAAAATGTTTTTAAGAACAAGTATATTGGACCTCTCGGATCATATTTTAATTTCTAGATTTCGAGGTATGAAACTTGTTTCTATTTTGAAAGTTAGAAGTATTTTCAAGTCAAGGTTTGAAAGGTAATGATACCCCAACTTGAATGGTTTCATTTCTAACCGATGAAAAGTACTAGTTTGAAATTGAAGACTAGAAATAAATATTCGGAGTTGGTTTTTCCGATAGTTTCAAAAAGACTTTGTTTTATGCAAGGGATTTCTTTATCGGTGCCATTAAGTAACACGAATCAAATATGATAAAGTAGTGCTAAAATGTTGACATATTTATGGAAAGTAAGTCATCTTATATTTAGCACTAAAAGCCGATGAGTAGATTTCCTTTATCTTTGAGATCTAGAATCATAGTATTTTAACTAAGGCAAGGCCAGAGCAACCAGTGCTCTTACTTACCTGACTTTAATTCTGGACGAGGGATAGAGAAGTCAAAATGTCATAAATGTGATAAGTATAAGAGGGTTAATTTCTGGAAATGTATCATGATTAATTAAGTATGAGGAAGGTACTTCATCTTATACTTGACACTAAATTTCAAGGTAGGGAAGCCCATTTCTTTCTGTGAGAGTTTAAGAATGTACATCGAGGAAATGGTAGTTATCTAACTTGTCCGACTTCAGTGTTAATCGAGGGATAACATAAGGTTGAAATCAAAATGTGGTGATAAGTATATGATGTTTGATTTTTTGTATGCTTTCAGAGATATATATATGCTTAAAGACATACCTTTGAATGGAAAAACAATAATATTGGAATAGAGGACGTCAGCAAAATCGACAATCCTAAAACTTTACTTTTACTATTTTATGAATTCCCTAAGCAGAAAGCCATTTTACATCTTCTTCTAGTTTTAAAAATAACCAAAATGGTATAAGTAAGTAGAAAACAAGGTTTTCCTCCAATATAACGACAAGTTTTTCAGATTGAAAAGATACTTTAGTTTTCGAAATGTCTTATGATTTTATATATAGAATATTACAATTTCTTAAAATTATATTTTAATTATAAGTAATATTATGTATTAAAAGTTTAGAAAATATTTCAAAGCAAAATATGAATTTTAATTTTTGTAGAATTTTTACAAAACCGATTATACACTTTGAAATCAGGATAGAAAATGCTAAAAGTAGTAACGTAGTTTAATTCTCATAAATTAATAATTTTTCAATGAAATTTTTTATAGAAATAAAAGATAGATATATTCATTTCTATAAAAAATTTGGAACCAAAATTAGAAATATAACTATTTTATTATTTTTGAATGAATAGACATTTAGTTGGTTACAACGGCTATACTTTCAAATTTTGGAGCCAAAATTTGAATTTTTATGGTCGTAAAATTAAATAATTTTCCAATAATAAAAATATATTTCAGATTACAATTAATATATTTAACAATATAAAAATCTAGAAGCATTTCAAATAGTTTAACATTTTCTAGATTATCGTACAAAATTGACTACTCTTTTTAAATAACGAACAGACATATCAAACATAGTAATTTTCTATAAAATCTCGAAAATTATAAATTGGTTATCTTTTCATGAAATTATTATATATGATAAAATATACTTTGATGTACTTATGTGAAAGTTTCAACCAGAATTCAAAATTTAAATATTTTATTATTTTTAAATAAATCGTTATTTGGTGGTTACAACAACCATATTTTTGACATGGGCTATTATAATTTTGTATGTCCTTTTATACAAACTTTTATTTCCATAAAAAAAATTATTTTCTATAATATAACTAGTATATATAATTTCATAAAAAATTATAAGCATTTTAAATTAATTTAACATTTTCTTTAATTTTGTTAAATTCAAATAGACACTTCAACTACCAAGTTGTAATTTTAAATTATTAATCCTTTTTTAACGATCGTGCCTCTTCATAATTGGACATATCTCTTCCCTAGTTATTTTTAAAATGTGTTTCCTTTCAAATGAAATCTCACTACTAATTTATCACGACTATACAAATAGAAAAGCATACCTTCATTTGTGATTTCAACTTTTCTAATGATTGATTTTTCTTCTTTCACTCTATTTCTTATAAGATACTAATTTATGGCTTCATGAAAATTAATTTAATGAATTTAGAATGTAAGAATAAGGCTCTATTTATAGATTTCTTTGATGAATAAGAACACACCACATCATATGAAACTTGTCATATAAATAAATAGTAACAAACATGCAAATTGACATGTGCCATTACACTTGTCCTTTAAAAAATTCATTTTATACATGCATAATGCCAAGTGTCTATACACATGTTCTTTCATTATCTTTTTCATGGATTTTAATTACTTTATGTATGCTGACTAATGTAGAAAAATTGGGTCAAAAATCAATTATTTATGTGTCAAAACCTAGTAGCAAATTTGGTGAAAAATCATGGTAAAAATAGGTTCAGATCTTTAGATAGGATTTCTGAAATGCTGTCACTACTTCTGTAACACTGTTTATCTACTGCAATTTGTTTAGCATTTGTGCCTTGCAACAGTGGAAGTTGTTTCAGAAACGTTTGCAGCACTTGATAAATACTACAGTTCCTAGTTTATAGCGTTTTGAATATATTTAACTACGGAAACTTTTTACAGCATTCTGTAAATGCCGTCTTTCTATTTGAAACTTTTAAATTGTGTAAAAGTATTTAAATTAAGAATTTTCCTCTAATCTTTTTAGAGTTTTTTTCTAACTTATATTAGAATGTTTTAAAATTGATTTCATGTTTAAATACATTTCTAGTAATTAAGTATAAAATTTTAAAAGTAAAAAGGCTTTTAATACAAAACATGTTTATTTTTAGTTTTTTAATCTTTGTTATTTTTTATAATATTCTATTATGATATTTTTTAAGTAAGTTAAAAGTGTTCTAACATATTTATAAGTATTTTAATTTTTTTGTATATAGGTTTTAATTAGTAAGTTAAGTATATTAAAAACATAGTAATGGAAGTTTGGATTTTTAACACTTAAGTGAAGATGAATTATTTTAAAGAAACTAAATAAAGAGGTCAATAAGTTTATAAAATCATATTGATCATATACATAGGTACACTTGCTGTAACGACCCGTAAATTTAACCGGTTTTTAATAACGTTATTAATTGAAATTTTGCGGAATTTTAAAAAAAATAAAATTTTGAAATATAAATTTGATATTTGGAATGCGTCTAGTTAATCATAGCAACTGGTAAATTTTCATCCGAAAATACGGAAGTTTATTTCACGCGTAAATTTACTTCAATTTAATCAGTTAAAAAGCGATGAAAATAAAATGTTTCCGAAACCTAAATATTTTTCCATAGGAAAATTTTAAACCATCTTCTGAGCAAGATGTTAGTTTGTCGTTTTTCCAAATTCGGACATCTTTGGCTCCGTCGATCTTATTTTTCAGCGTTTTCCTGCAATTTTCCGCTATTAGGAAATTCGAATTTTTGTAATTCAATTATACCACTGACATTTATATACCGTTTTGATCGTCTCGTCGTGCTAATTTCTGCGGTACATTCAATTATGTATTTCGAAGTCCGGTACACAGTGGAAACAGTGAAACAGTCAAGCGTATCGGTTTCAAAAGTTTAACTTTTAAACTTCTTTGTGACCATTCAAAATTTTCCACTGGACCAAAACCAACGGTCATTTGCTTTTATTTCTTCATCAATTCTCATGCTGCACAAACCCCATTAGTCTTCTTTTCTGGTACCAAGAAATTATGTATCAAAGTTTGGTATAATTTCATTTGTTTAGCCTACTGTTCACTGTAGCCCATTCTTCTTCTTCCAGCTTGTCATCAAATTGTTCCACTGCTCCTTCTAATGAAAATGAAAACACATATTCATGTAGAGTGTATTAACACCATCAGCCACATTCTTATTTCGCCGATTCGATCCTTCATCCTGCCTCTTTTCCTCCACGAGAGTCGACGACCACCATAGTAGCTCGTCTTTCCCCTCTCCCTTCTCTCTCACAGACACCGACCTTCCTTCCTTCGCCCGCACATTCACGACCACCCACTTCGTCGACCGTCCTAGCCTCGCCGGCTTCGCTTTGCCAAGCACGCACGCCTGAAGCCAACCCACGTGTGCAGCCTCCGTCACATAGCAGTGCCCAGACTGAAGCACCCCTCTGGCCTTAACTCAATCCAGACCCGTCCACCGCCCACCTCCAGCAACCATGGCTCGACCCCACGCACCTGCCCTTCCTATCACCGCCTTCAAATTCTGGCAGAGCTTCCACCTCGAACTTATCTCCGGGCCTTCTACCTAGTCCAACCGGCAACCTCGCAAGGATGTATGCACGCATACTCACCCTCTTGTTCATGTAGATAAAACTCTGGGTATATTTTTGTTATATTTGTTTTGCTATGTTCATCTAAAATACTTATATTTTGTTATATCTTATTTCGTATAGCCTAGTTTATGTTTCGTATACATATTGTTTGAAAAAAAATATATGCTCGGTTTCGTTTTAATTTATATGGTTTATATTTTTAACCTTATAAAACTTGTTATACAGTTATAGCCTCGTGCTCGGTTATATATATATTGTACAATAAAGGTTCTATATTAAAAAAAATTAAGGGGTGTCTTTGATTTTGAACTATGCACGTACAAGTTTTAAAATATTTATATAGGTTTGTGGTTTTAAAATGCATGCAGATTAGGTATGTAATGTTGTATAAATTTACATTCATCTGTTGAGTGATATCAAGTAAATCATGTTGTAAAATTTTAAATTTTGAATACAGTATGTACACATGTTTGTCTACAAGTAAGTAATAACATTTTGGTTTGGCCACGGTATTTTGTACTCGGGTATATGGAGTTCATAGCATGTTATGAAGAAGGATAGTAGGATTGTTCCTCTTTTTATGAGCTTGTTGGTTATGTATTCATTTATGATGCTTCGGTAGGTTAACCGATACGCAACAAATTTTTTAACCATCACTTCTATTGTTTACTCTACGTGTAACTTGCATTTACATGTAGAATTTTTTTTGGCAGTGTTTCAGTTTTTTTTCTTCTCTTCGAGTTGTAACTTGTTATTATTTTTAAGAAATTAGTAAGCAATTTTAAACCATGTGAAATTGGGATGGTGGAGATTGTACTTTGGCTTATAGGCATTTTATGTTAAATGGGACATATAACATCGTATATAAAAAAAAGCATTTTTATGCGGTTATGTAAATTTATATATAATGATTTTATACTAACTGCTATCTACAGGATATGCATATTTAAGTGGCAATGTAATAAACTTTGTGTACTTAGCCTCATCAGTTACATGTTAGTATTTTAATATATACATAGAGTTTGGAAATTTTAAAATATATACAATAAATATATGTATTTAATTCTATATTATAAAGGATATCGATTTTGAATATGGTTTCTTTAAAATAAGTATATAATTTTGCATATAGTTATACATTTTCTATTATATATGGTAGCCTGCTGCCAAACCATTTATATTAGTATATAGTTGTATAGGTTTTAAGTAGTTGCATGGATATATATGTACGATAATTAAGGGTGTGCCTGTCAAATTTAAGTTGTATAAATGTATATATTTTACTTTATAAGTATGGGATTAATTATAAATTTGAAAATAAATACATGTCTTAAATTGATTTCAGAAAATAATATATATATTTATTTCAATTTATATCCATAGATTCTAATCGTTCAATTGATCTCCCATTATCAGCTTTTGGACCGTCGTGCCTGATTCCTTCATCGAATTCGCATTCAATCTTGCTTTGCTTTGGATTCATAACCCATTTCATTTGTCGAACCTCTCTAGCCTCGAAAGGTGAGCAATCACTCACGATTAATATTCTTTTATTTATTAAATCTGATTTCAATTGAAACGACAATTGAAATATGCTACTGTTATTTATGCTATTAACTGTATCAGTTCACCTGTGACATCTGACACCATTATCTGTTAATTATTTATGCGATGATAATACAGTTTGGCTGATAATTGATTGATTGTTGATGTTTATATTGGACGTTAAATTTGTTAGTGTTAAATGATAAATAGTATGCAAAATTGAAATGGATATAGGATAGTTAACGACTTTAAAACTGATTTATATGTTAAATTTGATTAGTGGAATATGACCCCTTTTAATTGTTAAATTTATTGACATGTAGAATAGTGATAATTACACTTTGAACCATCGACGTATATTGGATTAATTGTTGTAGTATAAGATTGTAATTAATGACAAGTGAAAACCGTAATGTAATAATCTTTAATCTACATGAAATGATAGTGTAGATTCTAGAAATAATTATATTAAGTCGTACAAATAACAATGCGAATTAATACGATTATTTCGGGATTATTTAAATTGATTATTGGATTGATATTGGTTGTTGTTATTGCTTGTTTATTTACTTTGACACCATCCCAGTTATCACACTGCAAGTTCCCTTTGTTATGCTTTGATTTTTTGAATTGGAATGGAATCGGGTTGAAATGATAAATACCCAAAATTGAACTTTGTCCTAGGATAGAGAATTAAATAAAACCCGATTGGTCAATAATTTAATTTAAAAATAAAATGAAGATTTTATTTGAATAAATAATATGGTTTTGAAATGAAGTTGAAATTTGAATTTTTATGAAAGGAAAATATTAATATTTAATAATTTGAAACAAAATATTAACAATGTAATTGATGAAAGAATGTTGTTTAATTTGTGAAATGATTGAATTAAGTTTGAAATGATTTAATAATTAAGTTTGAAATTATTAAACTTTTAAATTATTTAATAATTAAGTTTTGAATTATTTAATAATTAAATAAGATTGAATTATTTGATAATTAAATAAAAATTTGAATTCTTTGATAAGAGAAATTGAACTTGAATAAGTAAATTTGAACCTCTTAAATGAATAAAATTAAGTTTTGGAAAATTATTTAAGTAATTAAATAAGTGTGATTGAATTTCTTTAACAAGAAATAAATGTGATTTATTGAAATTAATGTAAGATTTGAAAGTTAAAGAATTTGAATTGATGAATTTAATTTAATTCAATTTGTAAGTTTTGATATAATGAAGTTGAACTTAAGAAATAGATTTAATGAATTGGAAATTTAATAAAAATTGTTTTGAATGATAAAGTAACTTAACGAATATTGAATGAAATCGATAAATGAATTCAAATTGATTTAATGTTAAATTAAATAAATTTAAATGATTTCGGAATGAAACTTATATACGAATTTGAATCAATATTTGAATTGTTTTAAATAGAAATTGAAATTGAATTATAAGATTTTGAAATTATGAATGTGGAAGTTTTGAAACGTAAATATTGGAAATTGATTTAGAAAGACAAATGAAATGTTGGTTTACGAATTGAAATTTAAATTTGATTTGATTTGGTTTTTGAAATATATAAACGACCAATCGGTGTAATAATTACGAAAGTTATTAAAGAGACCGGAATCGGTTTTGGATATACTCTCTATCTAAACCGAAACCACTTTAATAACTATACGCGGAGTGTGATCCAGAATGAAGTGGTTGGAATGATGTTCGTGATGACTGAAGAAAGAGAACGATAATGGATAGCCTTGACACTTGTGTCAAATTGGAAATGACTAAAACAGGAGCCGTGCCGGGCCAATGGAGGTCAGCTACCTCAAGTGAACACACTTCTTCGAACTACTCATTACTTGTTGTCGATTGGTGCACCCTTGATTTTGGGAGTGTTGTTTCACGGTGTTGCGGTCGCTGCGGCGATGCGTTCTCACCAGTCCGGATCAGGCGAACGGTAGTGTCACTACCTTGGGTATTGCCTCATGTGCCTTGTCATACTTGTATCCCGATATACGCGACCACTACGATTTTGGTTTGTACCTTCAGTATATGGATTGCCCTCTGGTGACTTCCGGTTTTGGGGAAACTACGGTCTTGTATATGCTCTTGGGAATAAAAATGTGTTAAGGGTGGAATGGGCCATGACTTAACACTATTTTGATATCTTTATGTTACTGATAGACATTAACTACTTATCGTACACTACTACATAGTAGATAGTTTAACGGATCCTTAAAGGATGGTTATTCCAAACATCCTTTGAGTTACTTGTGTTTCAATTGCTATTTCACTTGAGTTGGATTTATTGATATAAGAATGTTAATCCTGACTCAAGTGTCTTGTGTTTTTGCTTTACGCTCGGGTCAGACTGAGTGTACCAGTATTCGAGACTCACCTTTGAAGTTGGAGCTTTGCTTGAAGATCCAGCCATCTATTTTGCTTTCAGTATTTGATGATTCCAGTGATGTATTCTGATTTGTATCTGATGTATCGTATTTGTAACGACCCGTATTTTTAACACTTTAAAAATACGAATTAAAATGAAAATTTTGGATAAAAGAATCCGAAGGAAATAAAAATTGTGTTGTTAAATGTGAATTACAAGTTAAAATACAAAACTGAATTCTGGAATAACTTATTTGTAAATTAAACATGGATGTTAACTTGTAGTGAATGTAAATAATGAATTGAATTTGATTGTAAACCAAATTGGTTATGATTGTAAACAAAGAATAAATAAAATGGTAGATTTAATAATGAAAGTTTATGTTATTGAAACTAATATAAATAAATGTAACTTAATATTACAGTTGATTGAAAGCAGATAATAACTGAAACTGTAATTCGGTTAAGATGTTAACTTGTAATTGAACGTAAGTAAAGATTTAAATTTGAATGTAACAAGTAATTGAATTGAATTGAATTTGATTGTAAACAACGAAATAAATAAAATGTTACATTTAATATTGAAGTTATAATATGGAAATCAACGTAAATGAATGTAATTTAATATTACTGTGAATTTAACTAAGATGATAGCTGAAGAAAATGAAAGTAAATGAATTATAAACTATTGGTAATAATGTATAAGTAAATGGTGATAATTATTATAAGTTACTTGTTTATTCAGTCGGTCGAATTGAATTTGGAAACCAATTGAAACTGAAATGAAATTTTATATATTAACTGGGTTTACAATCAATAACTGAAGTTAAATAATAATGTGGAATTCATTGGATGTAATAAAGTAATTGATTAGTAATGAGAATTCATTTAAAATCCAATATTAAATTTTGTTGAATATTGAACGGTTAAATTTTTAAATTTAATATTTGGAATTAACTGAATAATTGAATAACTATATAATGAAAATAGTCATTCTATAATTTGAATTTGTTTTAAAAAGTTAAATCTTATAAGTTCATTTTCAAATATTGCAAAAGAGTGATTTCTGGATAATCAAAATTGTTTAAAATTTAATATTGCAAATATTTGAACAATAGAATTCTGAATATAATATGATTGTAAATGAAACCTGAAATTTATGTAAAGTTTATTTAAACAACAATGAAATTTGCTAACACTTAAAATTGGATTTAAAAGGTGAATAACTGGAAATTGAAAATTTATATTTTAATCGACGAGTAAAAATAGCCTTCCGAGGCACAGTCTCGGAATTCGACGAAACCAATTCCATTAGATCCATAATAGTGTATTATTATCGGATTTCAAATTTCAGAGCATTTGGAGTTATCGTTTGGTCATACGGATTAGAAACGCGTTGAACTAAATATCGAAAATTTAATATTTTAATTCGATTCAAAAAGCTATCTTCCACATACGATCAAATTAGCCTCCGAAACACGTTCCATTGTGTTCGGAATGCAGGTAAAATATTATAAACGCCTGGCGGCACACCTCGATAGGAGTTCGATATTTTTAGTTGTGTAGATTGAGACATTTTAAATTTTTTTAAAATTAATAAATTAATCAGTCAAACTTCTTTTCAGCTGCTTTATCTCACCTCAAAACACTGTAGCTAGCCTGCTGCACGCAAGGCATCTTTTTCCTCCTTTTTGAAGAGCATGACCGAGCATCAGTAGGAGGAAAATGAACTTCAAACTTCAAAAATGAATATCTTCCAAAGTGCTCAATAAAAAAATCCCAAACTTGTTTGTAAAATCCTATTTTCGCTTTCTCTTCGATCTGCAATCTTTTTATAGGGTGCGACTGCCTTTTTATCAAGCTCGAGATAGAGTTAGTGAGCTAGGGTTTGCATTTCACGATGATTTAGAGCGCGATTGGGGATTTGGGCTTTGGATTTGAGTTCGCCATCGAAAATAGCACCTAGGGCAAAAATCCGGTGGTGTGCGATCACGTGTGGGGAGTGCGACATTCCATGTCGTGCGTGCAGGAGGTCATTGGTCGCGACTTCCAGGGAGAGGTCGAGCTCGAAGTTAGGGGTACGAGATGGGGGAGATTTTGGTGAGAAGAGCGATGGCGAGGTCGGAAGTTGTTTTCGTGAAGTCGTGCTCCGTATCACTGGGTTTGTGCACGGTGAGGGGTGGGTTCTTCTTTGTTTCACGTACAGGCATTTGGGGAAGGAGCATTTGAGTTGGGCTGGGCTTCTTTAGGGTATGTGTTTTATTAATTGTAATTAGTGTTTTATTTAAAATTAAAGTGTCGACAACTTATAGAATTAATAACTCTCTCTTATGAGGTCCGTTTTGGACGAGACTTTTTGCGTTGGAATCGTGGTGACGAGCTCTACGTCATGGAATTGATTTGGGGACATTTGAAGCTAACTAAAATTTTAGGTCAAATTGAACGTCGTTCGATTTGATTTAAAATCGTAAAATCAAGGTGAGTGTTTTATAACATTCACAACGTACTAAATATCTTTATGGTAGTTAAATTTAATATTATGAAGTGATATGAATTTTATTTGTCGTTGTTTGATAAAAATTTAATTGTCATATAGATCGTCATTTGAATTAACCGTTGAAAATTTAATTGACAGTCAAATTGAAATTAAAATTGAATTGCGATTAAATTACCTGATTTTGATAACTATGAAATTGCCGTGAATTGTATTGTCTATTGGATGATTTATTTCGATGGATGCTATTGGTTGAGATTTAAATGTTTGGATGTTTATTTGCTTATATATATCCTGTTATACATACATATGACACTGTGATTAGTTTAAGTGATATATCTTCATCCCTGACATTTAATTGAAATTACTAATCACTTGGCCATAGGATAGAAAATTATATACGGACACCGGATTGGTTAAATTAATCTTTAAAAAAAAAATCGTTGATTTGAAATTTATTTAAATGTTTTATTTAAAAGTTATAAATAAAATCAATTTTTAGAAATCGAAATTTATCGAAAATTTGAGTTTGGAATGTTGAAATAAATTTTGGTTAAAAGAAATTGTTAAATAGTTAAGGTTGAGACTTTGGAATTTAAAATCGGAACATGTTTGAATTTCGAAAATTGATTTGTTTTAAAGATTGAACATTATTTCGAGCTTTGAATATTACTAAGTAAAAGTGATGTAAAAATGATATTTTGAAATTGAGTTTGGAATTTGAATCACATTTGAAATTTGGATTTAAATTTGAATATTGAAAGAAAATTTGTTAAGTGTTATAAATCGATATTCTGAAAATCAAGCTAAAAAATCGATATAAATTGAAATTGAATTAATTAAAGGTGAATGTAGAAGTGAATTAATTTGAAGTCAAAGTTGACATTCATTTGAATTGAAATCGAAATTGAAGCGGTAAAATGGAAATTGAAATTGATTTGAATTGGGAAGTTATAATTGAAATGGTTTGGTTTTGAAGATGTTTTAGTTTTGTTTCCAAATTTCTCTGTTATATAAACCATCTTTAAATACTAAAACTATTTTAATCTAATTTAAATCTACTTAACCCAATTTAAATTATTTTAAACTAATTTATCTATTTGAAATCCATTTAAAGATTTTAAGTATGTCAACTATTTTAATTATTTAAAACTACTTTTATACTACTTAAAACTATTTTAATTATTTAAAACTACTTTTATACTACTTAAAACTATTTTCTAAAATTCCAAGCTGGTCAATAAGGTTAAATGTTTATATTTAAATTTTGAATTTAAATACGAATTGGGTTAAATGAAGATGCAACCTAAATTGAAATTCGAAATGATTTTGAAATCGAAATGAGATTGAATCGGAATCTTACATTTATAATATGAAATGATGATATTTGAAATGGATTTGATTTTGAAGCGAATAAGATATTTTGATATCAATTATGAATTGATTTTTGAAATGTAAAAGAGCCAACGGTGTAATAATACGTAGTTATTAAAGAGACCGGGATCGGATATGGACATACTCTCTGTCGATACCGAAAACCACTTTAATAACTAGTATACGCGGAGTGTTGATCCAGAATGAAGTGGATGGTTTAGTGAACGCGTTGACTGAAGGAAGAGAACGATAATGGATGACCCCTGACATGACTAAAACAGGAGCCGCGCCGGGCCATTGAGGTTCGCCATCTCTAGCGGACACACTTCTTCGATACCATATCTATTACATTTGTGATTCGATTTGGGTGCACCCCTTGATTTGGGAGTGTTGTTTCGCGGTGTTGAGGTAGTAGCTGCTATGCTCAACACCAGTCCGGATCACGCAACTACTAGTATCCTAGTTGGTATCGCCTCATGTACCTTGTCATACTGATTATCCTATTCGCGACCACTACGTTTTGGTTTGTACCTTTAGTATATGGATTGCCCTCTGGTGACTTCCGGTTTTGGGGAAACTACGGTCTTGTATATGCTCTTGGGAATATAAACGTGTTAAGGGTGGAATGGGCCATGGCTTAACGCTAGTTTGATATTTTACTTTATGATAGACATTATTGTATAATAGCGTATTGTACTACATAGTAGATAGTTTAACGGATCCTTAAGTGATGGAAAATCCCGTAACATCTCTTGAGTTATTGCACGCACGTCGACACTGGATAGGAGATGTCAAACCCCGTAAACATCTCTAACGCCGTTACACTCATCTTTATTTACGATTGATTTAACTTACATAAGGATGTTTTAGTCCTGACTCGAGTGTTTTGTCTTTTCATTACGCTCGGGTCAGTCCTGAGTTTTTCAGATTTTGAAGATCTATTCTGGAGGACGAAGACGAAGATTTGGTATACTATTACTATTATTATCTTTGCATCATGCTGTCTGCTGCATTATTTTATTCGTTCTATTGTATATGTATAACTTTGATAAATGATGTATACATGATAATCAAAAGTATATTAAACAGCTTCATGAACTGTTATTTGATTATTATATTTTATCTTTCCGCTGCGAGATTCTATGATTGTTTTTTTTTCCTTTCTCTTCTTTTCTTATTTACCCCATTAACCATCCGCCTTTTAAATGGTTTGGAATCGGCATGTGTGTTTGATTTGTCGATTTAAACTGTCCTAAAAGGCGGGTCGTTACAGTTGGTATCAGAGCTTTGGTTTAGCGATAACCTTAGCTTTGTGGGGTCTGACTCTTTATAAATAGGGTAGTAATACCCTATGATGAGTCGCTGAGTGTATGTATGAGAGAGCGTATTTGTTAGTGACATAAAATTGTTTTATATTGTGTTGGTTGATTTGTTGAGTGGCTTATGGATTCTGGTCAATACGAGTAATTAACGTCATTGATAGGGATCTCTAAACACTTGAACAGAACAATTCGGCATAGTATTGTTTTGAAATTTGGGTAAATGAAATAATTTTGCCCTAATTATATTTGTATATAAAGAAATAATTTTTCAAAAATTATTATGATACATCCAGTTGGTTTGGTTGTTAGTAATGATAATATGGATGATTATCACAAATTGGATATTGTGTTTTAATAAATAAGGTTTATTACAAATATACAATGATAAACAACTTGTTGAATGTTTTAAGAAAGAAAATTTTGTGAAAATAAATTATAAATGTGACTTCTAAATCAAGATAGATTTAAATTGAGAAATATTGAGTTTAAGACCCGGAGATTTTTGAAAATGGTTTTCAAAACTTTGAAGAAAAATATATAGTAATATTAGTTGGAAAACGTTTATGGAAATATTTTGAAAGGAGTTTTTTTTATAAATTCAGTACTCCTCTCTTATGTCGCTGGAAAATAATTTCGGTGATGACTGCGCAGCATCATCGATGTTCATTTTCGAGTCTCAAAGTGGGGGAGACTTCTGCGAAGCTTTGCTTCGAAACTGTTTTGAAAAAAAAATGTATTTTGGTTTAAACTCCAAAAGTATGATTTGATATATATATAAGATATAGATGTATATATTTATTTCAAATGATTTGAAATGAACCGGGCATTTAAAAATTTCTAAGTCCTGTTAATTAATATTTTTCAAATTTTCTGAATGAAATGTGAATTATCAGAACTTATATAATAAGAGGATTAAAAAAAAACTCTTAGCTAAAGGTTTTGAGAAACTTTAGAGTTGAAGCGTAACTCTTAAAATTAAAAAGTATTGAAAAGTAAAGAAAATTTAAAACAAGTACAAAAAAAAATTGTGAACATTCTACTGTAGTAAAATGAATTCTAAATTTGTATAATACCACATTGCATCCTAATAACATATAATATGACTTACCAAACGTTAAATAGTTAAAAGAATGATTTAGAGATGTAATGAGATATTATACAAGTAAGAAAAACCTAAAAGTAATTGAAATATACAAGTAAGCAAAACCTAAAAGCAATTGAAATATACAAGTAAGCAAAACCTAAAGGTAATTGAAATATACAAATAAGCAAAACTTAAAGGTAATTAAAATGTAGATAAATGGAAATTTGGTTGTGATAAAAATGTTATATACTTAAGTATAATATGAAATGATGAATGGCTAAATGGAATAAGTAAGTAGAATTTAAGGAAGCAGAAATATGAACTAAATAATATCTTTGTAAATTTGTTATAGAATTGAATATAAATTTGCAAAGAAATTGTGAAATTGAAATTTGTAGCTTTTGAGGTAATTATAAACTTAGATAAAGTCCAACTTCCTATATATGACTTTTATAGGATGGTTAATAAACTAAAGTGTTGGTTAATAAAATGTTCCACAAATAAATATGTTATTAACTGAAATTATGAAATGTAGTAAATGTAAACAAAAGAATTTGGGGATAGCTAAGAATCATTTGGAAGGTGAAATTGAATTTAATTAAATTGTATAGAAAGTTTAAAATGAACTTGAGAAAGTAAATTCTATAGGATGATGTTTAAGAAATGATAGTATTAAAGAATATGCTATGTAAAGAAATGGATATACTAAGTAAATAAGGGATATGAATAATGTATTGTGAATAATTAATTGTAAATGAAATGAAGGTAAGTAAATTAATTGAATATAAATGAATTTTATATGAATCTATTGAAAGTTAATACGTAAGTTGTACGTATATTATTTTATTCGCATAACAATTTGATCTGAATTCGAGCACAAAATTTCGAGATAATTTATATCGATCCAAGTTAGGATTTTTCACTCGATTCTCGACGGCGAACCCTGGATATGGATTTTTGATTTGATTCTGGAATTCTCTATCATTGTATATGGCTATGTAAGGAGAGTAACAGTTTCCAATCAAGGAACCAAATCTGAGTCCGCACTAGAGAGTCGTGTGAACGATACTAGTTGGAAGTGAAATTGTGTGATCGAATAGGCGATTAGATTTGATATTGCTCACGAATGATATATGTACGGCTTACGGACTTAATTAAAGTTAATATTGGAAATTTAAGATGCCAAATATAAAATGATTCTTTTAAAATTATATGATTGGTTATCATTGGAAAATAAGATGCAGGTATTTAAAATCAAGGAAATTTGGATTGCCCGACAAAAGGTACATGTTTATTTTGTCATTGGATTTGGTGATTTTTGATGAGCCACTTGGCTTTTGATTTTTCTTTTGTTGGTTTGGGGCCCGTAGAGGCATTTTGTAGTCGTACCGATCGAGCCGCGCAAAGGAGACTCTGCCGAAATTTTTCGTAAATCCGGGTGTTAGAATTTTTTTCAAGTTTTAAATTTATAACTTGTTTTCATAACTAATTTTAAATTTAGAAAGCCGTTCGGAGTAACTTAGTGGAAGCGTAGCTATGACTTTTAAATGGAATTTCATTGTTTTATAAGTTGATAATTTTGAATAAAATATATCAAATGTTGAATTCTTTACTTAGTTTCTTTTTCCTTCTTTTTCCTTTTCGAGGACGAAAAGTTTTAAGTGGGGGAGAATGTAACGACCCGTATTTTTAACACTTTAAAAATACGAATTAAAATGAAAATTTTGGATAAAAGAATCCGAAGGAAATAAAAATTGTGTTGTTAAATGTGAATTACAAGTTAAAATACAAAACTGAATTCTGGAATAACTTATTTGTAAATTAAACATGGATGTTAACTTGTAGTGAATGTAAATAATGAATTGAATTTGATTGTAAACCAAATTGGTTATGATTGTAAACAAAGAATAAATAAAATGGTAGATTTAATAATGAAAGTTTATGTTATTGAAACTAATATAAATAAATGTAACTTAATATTACAGTTGATTGAAAGCAGATAATAACTGAAACTGTAATTCGGTTAAGATGTTAACTTGTAATTGAACGTAAGTAAAGATTTAAATTTGAATGTAACAAGTAATTGAATTGAATTGAATTTGATTGTAAACAACGAAATAAATAAAATGTTACATTTAATATTGAAGTTATAATATGGAAATCAACGTAAATGAATGTAATTTAATATTACTGTGAATTTAACTAAGATGATAGCTGAAGAAAATGAAAGTAAATGAATTATAAACTATTGGTAATAATGTATAAGTAAATGGTGATAATTATTATAAGTTACTTGTTTATTTAGTCGGTCGAATTGAATTTGGAAACCAATTGAAACTGAAATGAAATTTTATATATTAACTGGGTTTACAATCAATAACTGAAGTTAAATAATAATGTGGAATTCATTGGATGTAATAAAGTAATTGATTAGTAATGAGAATTCATTTAAAATCCAATATTAAATTTTGTTGAATATTGAACGGTTAAATTTTTAAATTTAATATTTGGAATTAACTGAATAATTGAATAACTATATAATGAAAATAGTCATTCTATAATTTGAATTTGTTTTAAAAAGTTAAATCTTATAAGTTCATTTTCAAATATTGCAAAAGAGTGATTTCTGGATAATCAAAATTGTTTAAAATTTAATATTGCAAATATTTGAACAATAGAATTCTGAATATAATATGATTGTAAATGAAACCTGAAATTTATGTAAAGTTTATTTAAACAACAATGAAATTTGCTAACACTTAAAATTGGATTTAAAAGGTGAATAACTGGAAATTGAAAATTTATATTTTAATCGACGAGTAAAAATAGCCTTCCGAGGCACAGTCTCGGAATTCGACGAAACCAATTCCATTAGATCCATAATAGTGTATTATTATCGGATTTCAAATTTCAGAGCATTTGGAGTTATCGTTTGGTCATACGGATTAGAAACGCGTTGAACTAAATATCGAAAATTTAATATTTTAATTCGATTCAAAAAGCTATCTTCCACATACGATCAAATTAGCCTCCGAAACACGTTCCATTGTGTTCGGAATGCAGGTAAAATATTATAAACGCCTGGCGGCACACCTCGATAGGAGTTCGATATTTTTAGTTGTGTAGATTGAGACATTTTAAATTTTTTTAAAATTAATAAATTAATCAGTCAAACTTCTTTTCAGCTGCTTTATCTCACCTCAAAACACTGTAGCTAGCCTGCTGCACGCAAGGCATCTTTTTCCTCCTTTTTGAAGAGCATGACCGAGCATCAGTAGGAGGAAAATGAACTTCAAACTTCAAAAATGAATATCTTCCAAAGTGCTCAATAAAAAAATCCCAAACTTGTTTGTAAAATCCTATTTTCGCTTTCTCTTCGATCTGCAATCTTTTTATAGGGTGCGACTGCCTTTTTATCAAGCTCGAGATAGAGTTAGTGAGCTAGGGTTTGCATTTCACGATGATTTAGAGCGCGATTGGGGATTTGGGCTTTGGATTTGAGTTCGCCATCGAAAATAGCACCTAGGGCAAAAATCCGGTGGTGTGCGATCACGTGTGGGGAGTGCGACATTCCATGTCGTGCGTGCAGGAGGTCATTGGTCGCGACTTCCAGGGAGAGGTCGAGCTCGAAGTTAGGGGTACGAGATGGGGGAGATTTTGGTGAGAAGAGCGATGGCGAGGTCGGAAGTTGTTTTCGTGAAGTCGTGCTCCGTATCACTGGGTTTGTGCACGGTGAGGGGTGGGTTCTTCTTTGTTTCACGTACAGGCATTTGGGGAAGGAGCATTTGAGTTGGGCTGGGCTTCTTTAGGGTATGTGTTTTATTAATTGTAATTAGTGTTTTATTTAAAATTAAAGTGTCGACAACTTATAGAATTAATAACTCTCTCTTATGAGGTCCGTTTTGGACGAGACTTTTTGCGTTGGAATCGTGGTGACGAGCTCTACGTCATGGAATTGATTTGGGGACATTTGAAGCTAACTAAAATTTTAGGTCAAATTGAACGTCGTTCGATTTGATTTAAAATCGTAAAATCAAGGTGAGTGTTTTATAACATTCACAACGTACTAAATATCTTTATGGTAGTTAAATTTAATATTATGAAGTGATATGAATTTTATTTGTCGTTGTTTGATAAAAATTTAATTGTCATATAGATCGTCATTTGAATTAACCGTTGAAAATTTAATTGACAGTCAAATTGAAATTAAAATTGAATTGCGATTAAATTACCTGATTTTGATAACTATGAAATTGCCGTGAATTGTATTGTCTATTGGATGATTTATTTCGATGGATGCTATTGGTTGAGATTTAAATGTTTGGATGTTTATTTGCTTATATATATCCTGTTATACATACATATGACACTGTGATTAGTTTAAGTGATATATCTTCATCCCTGACATTTAATTGAAATTACTAATCACTTGGCCATAGGATAGAAAATTATATACGGACACCGGATTGGTTAAATTAATCTTTAAAAAAAAAAATCGTTGATTTGAAATTTATTTAAATGTTTTATTTAAAAGTTATAAATAAAATCAATTTTTAGAAATCGAAATTTATCGAAAATTTGAGTTTGGAATGTTGAAATAAATTTTGGTTAAAAGAAATTGTTAAATAGTTAAGGTTGAGACTTTGGAATTTAAAATCGGAACATGTTTGAATTTCGAAAATTGATTTGTTTTAAAGATTGAACATTATTTCGAGCTTTGAATATTACTAAGTAAAAGTGATGTAAAAATGATATTTTGAAATTGAGTTTGGAATTTGAATCACATTTGAAATTTGGATTTAAATTTGAATATTGAAAGAAAATTTGTTAAGTGTTATAAATCGATATTCTGAAAATCAAGCTAAAAAATCGATATAAATTGAAATTGAATTAATTAAAGGTGAATGTAGAAGTGAATTAATTTGAAGTCAAAGTTGACATTCATTTGAATTGAAATCGAAATTGAAGCGGTAAAATGGAAATTGAAATTGATTTGAATTGGGAAGTTATAATTGAAATGGTTTGGTTTTGAAGATGTTTTAGTTTTGTTTCCAAATTTCTCTGTTATATAAACCATCTTTAAATACTAAAACTATTTTAATCTAATTTAAATCTACTTAACCCAATTTAAATTATTTTAAACTAATTTATCTATTTGAAATCCATTTAAAGATTTTAAGTATGTCAACTATTTTAATTATTTAAAACTACTTTTATACTACTTAAAACTATTTTAATTATTTAAAACTACTTTTATACTACTTAAAACTATTTTCTAAAATTCCAAGCTGGTCAATAAGGTTAAATGTTTATATTTAAATTTTGAATTTAAATACGAATTGGGTTAAATGAAGATGCAACCTAAATTGAAATTCGAAATGATTTTGAAATCGAAATGAGATTGAATCGGAATCTTACATTTATAATATGAAATGATGATATTTGAAATGGATTTGATTTTGAAGCGAATAAGATATTTTGATATCAATTATGAATTGATTTTTGAAATGTAAAAGAGCCAACGGTGTAATAATACGTAGTTATTAAAGAGACCGGGATCGGATATGGACATACTCTCTGTCGATACCGAAAACCACTTTAATAACTAGTATACGCGGAGTGTTGATCCAGAATGAAGTGGATGGTTTAGTGAACGCGTTGACTGAAGGAAGAGAACGATAATGGATGACCCCTGACATGACTAAAACAGGAGCCGCGCCGGGCCATTGAGGTTCGCCATCTCTAGCGGACACACTTCTTCGATACCATATCTATTACATTTGTGATTCGATTTGGGTGCACCCCTTGATTTGGGAGTGTTGTTTCGCGGTGTTGAGGTAGTAGCTGCTATGCTCAACACCAGTCCGGATCACGCAACTACTAGTATCCTAGTTGGTATCGCCTCATGTACCTTGTCATACTGATTATCCTATTCGCGACCACTACGTTTTGGTTTGTACCTTTAGTATATGGATTGCCCTCTGGTGACTTCCGGTTTTGGGGAAACTACGGTCTTGTATATGCTCTTGGGAATATAAACGTGTTAAGGGTGGAATGGGCCATGGCTTAACGCTAGTTTGATATTTTACTTTATGATAGACATTATTGTATAATAGCGTATTGTACTACATAGTAGATAGTTTAACGGATCCTTAAGTGATGGAAAATCCCGTAACATCTCTTGAGTTATTGCACGCACGTCGACACTGGATAGGAGATGTCAAACCCCGTAAACATCTCTAACGCCGTTACACTCATCTTTATTTACGATTGATTTAACTTACATAAGGATGTTTTAGTCCTGACTCGAGTGTTTTGTCTTTTCATTACGCTCGGGTCAGTCCTGAGTTTTTCAGATTTTGAAGATCTATTCTGGAGGACGAAGACGAAGATTTGGTATACTATTACTATTATTATCTTTGCATCATGCTGTCTGCTGCATTATTTTATTCGTTCTATTGTATATGTATAACTTTGATAAATGATGTATACATGATAATCAAAAGTATATTAAACAGCTTCATGAACTGTTATTTGATTATTATATTTTATCTTTCCGCTGCGAGATTCTATGATTGTTTTTTTTTCCTTTCTCTTCTTTTCTTATTTACCCCATTAACCATCCGCCTTTTAAATGGTTTGGAATCGGCATGTGTGTTTGATTTGTCGATTTAAACTGTCCTAAAAGGCGGGTCGTTACAGTATTAATCTTCCGTTGTATCTGGTTTAACTATGATGTAAATTATACATTTATATAGTAGCTTCATGAACTACTATCTCTTTTATTTCCGCTGCATTTATTACTATGAGTCTGTGATCTGTGCTTATTTATTTACTGTAAATGCTCAGTTTTGCCAAATTTAAATTAACAACGCGGTATTTTGAGCAATTCAATTCCGGCATGAGTGTCTACCTATACACTTATAATGGATGCAAATGGTCCAAAATAGCGGGTCGTTACAGTTGGTATCAGAGCTTTGGTAGCTCTAGGCAAAACTTAACATATAGGGTAAATGTATTTACAGAATCACTCTCATTCGAGTTTCAATCTCTTCCTTTTGACTCGATTCCTTTGAATTTTGGAACGTTCCCTACGGTTCCAAAATCCATTCGTGTCCCTCACTATTCGCCTTCTCATTCCGGAGTATCCCATAACTCCACCTTGAATGATCTTTATAATGTATCGGCGGTCACGCCAAACTTCGAATGATTTTGTAAATGGGTGAAACTCCTTTTTAATAGGCATTGATTTACCGGAGATTTCTGTATCCTCGGTTTACGATGCTATCTATCTCCTGCTATACCTGAATTCTTTTTCTTGAGATCGAATGTCGATTTATCTCGGAATTCTACACCGATCTTATTTTGAAGTCACGGTCGACCCGGTTAAGGTTGCCCGCGATTTATATAAACTTATCCATCGCCTTATTTTGTCATTTAATTATCTCGTCTTTGTTTCAAGCCTATCTTCGAATCGAAATTCTCTTTGATTTGAGTCTATCAAAAAAAAAAATTTGAATCCCTATCCTTGCTTTGAAATCCATTATTGTATCGTTAAGTGAGGAAGTGTATTGTAAATTAATTTTAAAATGTTTTTATATTATGTTGTTTGAGTTGTTGATGTTGATTTGGGTTTTCGATCGATTCGTCTGATCAACGCTATCGATAGGATTTCCAAAACACTTGAGTAGAGCAAACTGACACAATATCGTTTTCAAATTTGATAAATAAAATAGAAGTTTTGTATGATTATCTTATATATAAGTATAAGTTTTCTGAAATTAAATTGTTAATGAATTTGTTGTCTGAAAATAATAATATTTGATTTTCATTTATTGTTTTGTAAACCATTGACTATTGCATAATATAAATAAATGAATTTATAAACTTGGTTATAAATTGATTGGAATTTAAAATGAATCTAATTCAGAAATTTGAGAATTTATTAAGTTTCCTGTGATTTCGAACTTTTGTTTTAAAATTTTAAAGTATATAGTATTGAAAGTATTTTCGAATAGAAATCGTTTTCAAAGAATTTTTAAAATGTTGAAATCAGTGCTCTTCTCTTTGTCACTGGAAAATAATTTGGGTGATGGCGGCCGCATCATCGACATTCATTTTCGAGTTTCGAAGTGGAGATACTATTCTGTAGCTTTGCTACGTTTTTGTTTTGAAAAATATATTTTTGATTTGAATTTCTTCAGTATAATTTGATTTATATATATATATAGGTATATTAGTTTAAAATTTTAATTTGATTTGATATAAATATATTATATATATTTCTAAATTGTTTAGAGTTAATCGAAAATCTAATTTTTGTTAAAGGATGATTTTAATTATAAATAAACCAAAATTTGAAATAAATGTTTAAACTTGAGATAATTGAATTTGAAAATTTTATTTGTATAATACAAAATTGCATTTCAATATAACTTACCTAAATCTTGCATAAGTTAAAATGTAATTGGATAATATACAATATAAAATAATTTTATAAATAAAATTTGAGTGTTTATAATAAACGTTATACACTAAATTTTGATTATAAAGATGTCAATAGAGTTAGTTAGGATAATAAGTAAACTCAGTTAATAATGAAATAAATTTGTTTTGAAAGAATTAATAAATTTGTTTTGAAAGAATTAATAAATTGAAATTTGATCAACATATGAAATACCTTGAATTTAAAAGAAATTAATAGATGTAAATTAATTTAAATCGAAACTTTTATGTTTTAAATTAATTTATATGGTTTAAATATATGTAATAAGATATATTAAGTGAAATAAACTTAACAATAATTTGGAATAAAGAAGAATTTAAATTGCTGAAAAATATGATTATAATAAAAGACTATTCAAATTTATGGTTTTAGAAATTGTAAATTTAAGATAATTGGATAATAAGATAATGAATTAAGAAATAGTTGAGATTGATTTTGGTGAAATCAAATGGATTAAATCAATTATTGAATATCAACTAATTTAAAACTTGTATTTATATGGTTTAAATTGATTGTTATTTTTCAAATTTGTTTTTCTTTCTGGTTGTTTCTATTCTCCTACCTCGTTCCTTTTCGGGGACGAAAAGTTTTGAGTGGGGGAGAGTGCAACGACCCATAAATTTAACCGGTTTTTAATAACGTTATTAATTGAAATTATGCGGAATTTTAAAAAAATAAAATTTTGAAATATAAATTTGATATTTGGAATGCGTCTAGTTAATCATAGCAACTGGTAAATTTTCGTCCGAAAATACGGAAGTTTATTTCACGCGTAAATTTACTTCAATTTAATCTGTTAAAAAGCGATGAAAATAAAATGTTTCCGAAACCTAAATATTTTTACATAGGAAAATTTTAAACCATCTTCTGAGCATGATGTTAGTTTGTCGTTTTTCCAAATTCGGACATCTTTGGCTCCGTCGATCTTATTTTTCAGCGTATTCCTGCATTTTTCCGCTATTAGGAAATTCGAATTTTTGTAATTCAATTATACCACTGACATTTATATACCGTTTTGATCGTCTCGTCGTGCTGATTTCTACGGTACATTCAATTCTGTATTTCGAAGTCCGGTACACAGCGGAAACAGTGAAACAGTCAAGCGTATCGGTTTCAAAAGTTTAACTTTTAAACTTCTTTGTGACCATTCAAAATTTTCCACTAGACCAAAACCAACGGTCATTTGCTTTTATTTCTTCATCAATTCTCGTGCTGCACAAACCCCATTAGTCTTCTTTTCTGGTACCAAGAAATTATGTATCAAAGTTTGGTATAATTTCATTTGTTTAGCCTACTGTTCACTGTAGCCCATTCTTCTTCTTCCAGCTTGTCACCGAATTGTTCCACTGCTCCTTCTAATGAAAATGAAAACACATATTCATGTAGAGTGTATTAACACCATCGGCCACATTCTTATTTCGCCGATTCGATCCTTCATCCTGCCTCTTTTCCTCCACGAGAGTCGACGACCACCATAGTAGCTCGTCTTTCCCCTCTCCCTTCTCTCTCACAGACACCGACCTTCCTTCCTTCGCCCGCACCTTCACGACCACCCACTTCGTCGACCGTCCTAGCCTCGCCGGCTTCGCTTTGCCAAGCATGCACGCCTGAAGCCAACCCACGTGTGCAGCCTCCGTCACCTAGCAGTGCCCAGACTGAAGCACCCCTCTGGCCTTAACTCGATCCAGACCCGTCCACCGCCCACCTCCAGCAACCATGGCTCGACCCCACGCACCTGCCTTCCTATCACCGCCTTCAAATTCTGGCAGAGCTTCCACCTCGAACTTATCTCCGGGCCTTCTACCTAGTCCAGCTGGCAACCTCGCAAGGATGTATGCACGCATACTCACCCTCTTGTTCATGTAGATAAAACTCTGGGTATATTTTTGTTATATTTGTTTTGCTATGTTCATCTAAAATACTTATATTTTGTTATATCTTATTTCGTATAGCCTAGTTTATGTTTCGTATACATATTGTTTGAAAAAAAAATATGCTCGGTTTCGTTTTAATTTATATGGTTTATATTTTTAACCTTATAAAACTTGTTATACATTTATAGCCTCGTGCTCGGTTATATATATATTGTACAATAAAGGTTCTATGTTAAAAAAAATTTGAAGGGGTGTCTTTGATTTTGAACTATGCACGTACAAGTTTTAAAATATTTATATAGGTTTGTGGTTTTAAAATGCATGCAGATTAGGTATGTAATGTTGTATAAATTTACATTCATCTGTTGAGTGATATCAAGTAAATCATGTTGTAAAATTTTAAATTTTGAATACAGTATGTACACATGTTTGTCTACAAGTAAGTAATAACATTTTGGTTTGGCCACGGTATTTTGTACTCGGGTATATGGAGTTCATAGCATGTTATGAAGAAGGATAGTAGGATTGTTCCTCTTTTTATGAGCTTGTTGGTTACGTATTCATTTATGATGCTTCGGTAGGTTAACCGATACGCAACAAATTTTTTAACCATCACTTCTATTGTTTACTCTACGTGTAACTTGCATTTACATGTAGAATTTTTTTTGGCAGTGTTTCAGTTTTTTTTCTTCTCTTCGAGTTGTAACTTGTTATTATTTTTAAGAAATTAGTAAGCAATTTTAAACCATGTGAAATTGGGACGGTGGAGATTGTACTTTGGCTTATAGGCATTTTATGTTAAATGGGACATATAACATCGTATATAAAAAAAAGCATTTTTATGCGGTTATGTAAATTTATATATAATGATTTTATACTAACTGCTATCTACAGGATATGCATATTTAAGTGGCAATGTAATAAACTTTGTGTACTTAGCCTCATCAGTTACATGTTAGTATTTTAATATATACATAGAGTTTGGAAATTTTAAAATATATACAATAAATATATGTATTTAATTCTATATTATAAAGGATATCGATTTTGAATATGGTTTCTTTAAAATAAGTATACAATTTTGCATATAGTTATACATTTTCTATTATATATGGTAGCCTGCTGCCAAACCATTTATATTAGTATATAGTTGTATAGGTTTTAAGTAGTTGCATGGATATATATGTACGATAATTAAGGGTGTGCCTGTCAAATTTAAGTTGTATAAATGTATATATTTTACTTTATAAGTATGGGATTAATTATAAATTTGAAAATAAATACATGTCTTAAATTGATTTCAGAAAATAATATATATATTTATTTCAATTTATATCCATAGATTCTAATCGTTCAATTGATCTCCCATTATCAGCTTTTGGCCCGTCGTGCCTGTTTCCTTCATCGAATTCGCATTCAATCTTGCTTTGCTTTGGATTCATAACCCATTTCATTTGTCGAACCTCTCTAGCCTCGAAAGGTGAGCAATCACTCACGATTAATGTTCTTTTATTTATTAAATCTGATTTCAATTGAAACGACAATTGAAATATGCTACTGTTATTTATGCTATTAACTGTATCAGTTCACCTGTGACATCTGACACCATTATCTGTTAATTATTTATGCGATGATAATACAGTTTGGCTGATAATTGATTGATTGTTGATGTTTATATTGGACGTTAAATTTGTTAGTGTTAAATGATAAATAGTATGCAAAATTGAAATGGATATAGGATAGTTAACGACTTTAAAACTGATTTATATGTTAAATTTGATTAGTGGAATATGACCTCTTTTAATTGTTAAATTTATTGACATGTAGAATAGTGATAATTACACTTTGAACCATCGACGTATATTGGATTAATTGTTGTAGTATAAGATTGTAATTAATGACAAGTGAAAACCGTAATGTAATAATCTTTAATCTACATGAAATGATAGTGTAGATTCTAGAAATAATTATATTAAGTCGTACAAATAACAATGCGAATTAATACGATTATTTCGGGATTATTTAAATTGATTATTGGATTGATATTGGTTGTTGTTATTGCTTGTTTATTTACTTTGACACCATCCCAGTTATCACACTGCAAGTTCCCTTTGTTATGCTTTGATTTTTTGAATTGGAATGGAATCGGGTTGAAATGATAAATACCCAAAATTGAACTTTGTCCTAGGATAGAGAATTAAATAAAACCCGATTGGTCAATAATTTAATTTAAAAATAAAATGAATATTTTATTTGAATAAATAATATGGTTTTGAAATGAAGTTGAAATTTGAATTTTTATGAAAGGAAAATATTAATATTTAATAATCTGAAACAAAATATTAACAATGTAATTGATGAAAGAATGTTGTTTAATTTGAGAAATGATTGAATTAAGTTTGAAATGATTTAATAATTAAGTTTGAAATTATTAAACTTTTAAATTATTTAATAATTAAGTTTTGAATTATTTAATAATTAAATAAGATTGAATTATTTGATAATTAAATAAAAATTTTAATTCTTTGATAAGAGAAATTGAACTTGAATAAGTAAATTTGAACCTCTTAAATGAATAAAATTAAGTTTTGGAAAATTATTTAAGTAAGTAAATAAGTGTGATTGAATTTCTTTAACAAGAAATAAATGTGATTTATTGAAATTAATGTGAGACTTGAAATTTAAAGAATTTGATTTGACGAATTTAATTTAATTCAATTTGTAAGTTTTGATATAATGAAGTTGAACTTAAGAAATAGATTTAATGAATTGGAAATTTAATAAAAATTGTTTTGAATGATAAAGTAACTTAACGAATATTGAATGAAATCGATACATGAATTCAAATTGATTTAATGTTAAATTAAATAAATTTAAATGATTTCGGAATGAAACTTATATACGAATTTGAATCAATATTTGAATTGTTTTAAATAGAAATTGAAATTGAATTATAAGATTTTGAAATTATGAATGTGGAAGTTTTAAAACGTAAATATTGGAAATTGATTTAGAAAGACAAATGAAATGTTGGTTTACGAATTGAAATTTAAATTTGATTTGATTTGGTTTTTGAAATATATAAACGACCAATCGGTGTAATAATTACGAAAGTTATTAAAGAGACCGGAATCGGTTTTGGATATACTCTCTATCTAAACCGAAACCACTTTAATAACTATACACGGAGTGTGATCCAGAATGAAGTGGTTGGAATGATGTTCGTGATGACTGAAGAAAGAGAACGATAATGGATAGCCTTGACACTTGTGTCAAATTGGAAATGACTAAAACAGGAGCCGTGCCGGGCCAATGGAGGTCAGCTACCTCAAGTGAACACACTTCTTCGAACTACTCATTACTTGTTGTCGATTGGTGCACCCTTGATTTTGGGAGTGTTGTTTCACGGTGTTGCGGTCGCTGCGGCGATGCGTTCTCACCAGTCCGGATCAGGCGAACGGTAGTGTCACTACCTTGGGTATTGCCTCATGTGCCTTGTCATACTTGTATCCCGATATACGCGACCACTACGATTTTGGTTTGTACCTTCAGTATATGGATTGCCCTCTGGTGACTTCCGGTTTTGGGGAAACTACGGTCTTGTATATGCTCTTGGGAATAAAAATATGTTAAGGGTGGAATGGGCCATGACTTAACACTATTTTGATATCTTTATGTTACTGATAGACATTAACTACTTATCGTACACTACTACATAGTAGATAGTTTAACGGATCCTTAAAGGATGGTTATTCCAAACATCCTTTGAGTTACTTGTGTTTCAATTGCTATTTCACTTGAGTTGGATTTATTGATATAAGAATGTTAATCCTGACTCGAGTGTCTTGTGTTTTTTCTTTAGCTCGGGTTAGACTGAGTGTACTAGTATTCGAGACTCACCTTTGAAGTTAGAGCTTTGCTTGAAGATCCAGCCATCTATTCTGCTTTCAGTATTCGATGATTCCAGTGATGTATTCTGATTTGTATCTGATGTATCGTATTACTCTTCCGTTGTATCTGGTTTAACTCTGATGTAACTTATACATTTATATAGTAGCTTCATGAACTACTATCTCTTTTATTTCCGCTGCATTTATTACTCTGAGTCTGTGATCTGTGATTATTTATTTACTGTATATGCTCAGTTTTGCCAAATTTAAATTAACAACGCGGTATTTTGAGCAATTCAATTCCGAGATGAGTGTCTACCTATACACTTATAATGGATGCGAATGGTCCAAAATAGCGGGTCGTTACACTTGTAAAACATTATGGTTAGGCTATGATTAAATTTTGTAATTAATATGGCTTCTTATGTAAATATATGAATTTATATAATACATCTAATATACAAATTTCTTTGTAAAATTTGGACGCTTAGGTTTATAGAATAATAATATTTTTATTAAATCATCTTTCATACTCTCATCATTGAATTTTGATCAAATACACACACACATCATCATCTAGTTTATTTTTTTTATTACATTAGGTATTGATTTTGATGTATTTATCAACTTACTTAGGAGTTTATTCCCTTTAATTTTTTATAATGATTATAGTATCCCACATTCATATTTGACAGTAATTAAATAAATAGTTTGAGTTATATCTGGTTTGTCTTATTTAATGGCTTTAATATCTATTATTAATTATCATTCATATCATATATTAGTCGTCATTTATATGTCAAAATTTCTCATTATTATCACATATTACATCTTTATAGTATCATATTCAATGTATCATTTATGATTCATTAGCATAGCATTTAAATCTTATTTATTAAATTTAGCTCTCTATTTTATTAGTATTTATTTAGGTGGAGTTTGAGTTAGAATTAGAGTAAGAGTTAGTGTTAGAGTTATAGTTTTAGTAGGTTATTTTCGTTGATAACAAATGGGGAGAAATATATAAAATCTAGGCATAGATTAAGGTGGAGTTTTGTAACTCAGGGGGGTTATATTATATTTTATATACAAAGTTGTCATCATCAAAAATGGGAAGATTGTTAGTACCTTAGGTATTGGTTTTGATGATAACAATTGAAGGACATTACGATATATATAGTATATAGTGTAGAATATTAGATAGGTGTTGATTAAGAAGACTGTACAATATCAAGTCAAGAAGTTGATATAGGGACTCAAGAGCTAGAGAATGAAGACTCATGAGTATTGAAGAGTTGAAGATTTCAAGATATCCTAGTTAAGTTATAGAATCATAGATTTATGTTAAAATTCTGATAGCCCTTGTTCTCTCTCTCATATCTCTCTCTCTATTTTTAAATAAGTTTTTAAATATACTTTTCAAAACAACTTTTAAATAGCTTTCAATTTCTTATACTTATAAATATTATTTTGGATTTTTGATATTTTACTAAGTTATTGTTTTTATTTATATTGGTTGATTTTTCAAAAATCTTATCATATAATTTTACTCAAGTTTTAAAAGTGTATAAATTATATTTAAGCATGTTTACAAAGTATCAAATTATTTTACAATGCAATACATTTTCAAAATAATATTTTAAAGTGTTTTTCAAAATTACAAAGAGTATATCGACATACTCTACCCATATATGTCGAAATACTAGCCGTGATTTTCAAAAATCAAATTTCAAAAGAAGTGTCTATTCGTCGTATCTCTTCACGAACGGACATAACCCTTATTCCTCTATAAATACTTATCTTCCCAACGAATTTTATAATCAATTTTCATTCTTCTTCTCTCCTCCTTATTCTCTTTCATTTTCTAAACAAAAATATAACTATGCTCTGCCGAATTTCAAACATAATCAAACTCAATCAACATTAGTTTAATTCTCTCATTTGCTCTCTGATTTCTATCATCTCTCTCACTCCAATCAAGATCAGATTGCTATTCAAGAGTTATAGGATCAATTGTAATCAAGATCGAAGATCTGAGTCTATAAACTCTATCAAAGTATACTATTATACTCTGTGGTGTGCTTATTATCCTTGAAATCCAAGTAGGTGTGATTGTTGCTTGATTAAATCAATTGGGTGTGCTTAGTAGCCCGTAAATATAGTGGGTGTGCTTGTGGCCCGGAAATCAAGTGACTCTACCCAGAGGTTGGGATTCTGGAGGGTGTGACTCATAGCCTTGAAATTAAGATTCTATTTGCATTTACTTGTTGAAAATAAATCCGTACAAGGAATTGTGCGGGAATGGATGTAGGGTAAACCAGAATAAAATCCTGGTGTGTTCTTTCCTTCTACTTTTACTGCATTTACTTTTATCTGTGTTTTGATTCTGTGATTGTTTTTGTGATTAATAATTGCATAATTCTAAGTTAATTTCAAATGATTTCAAAAGGATTTATATAAATTAGAAAACACTATTCACTCCCTCTTAGTGTTAATTTAGCCTTAAGGTCCCTATTCCGCAATCTCACACTATATACTTACACCGGATAGTGGTTTGTCCACTATCAATAACTTGACCTATTTTTGACTTAGGAAGTATATGAAAGCTTCGCGATTTCATACGATTTGAGATTCCCTTAGAAGAACTCATTTCGGTGAAACGTCTCTCACTTTAAAGGGTATATTTGAGATTCCCTTAGAAGTAAGCGAATTATATAAGAGTCCCAAGGGGATCTCAAATATATCCCTTAAAGCAGGAGACGTTTCACCGGAATGAGTTCTCCTAATGGAATCTCAAAGCGTACGAAATCGCGAAGCTTTCAAATACTTCCTAAGTCAAAATGAGCCAAGCAACCGATAGTAGTCAAACCACTATCTGGTTTAAGTATATATTTCGCATATGGAAAAGAAAACATCATATACTTAACACCACTTTTCGATTTCAACCCCATACTATCCCTTAATTAACAATGAATTCGAATAAGTTAGCATACTATCCTTGCCTCGACATATAATCTTAAACTCTCATAGAAAGGAATAGGTTTCCATACCTTGAAATTTAGTGTCAAGCATAAGATGAAGTACCTTCCATATATTTAATTAATCATGACCTATATATAGAAATTAACCCTCTTATACTTATCACACTTCCGATATTTTGACTTCTTTATCCCTCTCCCAGAATCGAAGCTAGGTAAGTCAGAGCATTGGTTGCTCCTAGCCTGGCCTAGATACTTTGATTCTAGATCTCATAGATGGAGGAATTTATTCATCGGTTTAGTGATAAATATAAGATGACTTACTTTCCACAAACGTGTCAATATTTTAGCACTACTTATCCCATTTGTTTGATGTTACTTAATGGCACCGACAAAGAAATCCCTTGCAAAAAACAAAATCCTTTTTAAAATAATCTAAAAACCAACTCCATATCTTATTACTAGTCTTTGACCTCAAACTAGTACTTTTCATCGGTTAGAAATGAACCCGTTCAAGTTAGGATATTATCACCTCTCAAACTTTGACTCAATATTTACTTCTAACTTTCAAAATAGAAACAAGTTTCCATACCTCGAAGTCTAGAAATTAAAATAGGATCCGAGAGTTCCAATATATCTATTATTAAAAACATTTTCCAAAATCACTTATTAAACCAAAGTTTTATTTAAAAAGGTAACATCCTTTCTTTTATTTATATAACTTATTAATAATAACCAAGTGTTATAATCAAACTTGTTTTCCAATTTCACAAAACCATTTACTATAACAAGAATGTTATAGTCCATAATCTCTTTCCTTTTTTCTTGAAAACATTTATTATAGCCATAGTATTGTAATCCATGCTTTCTTCCTTTTTTTTAAAAGTACGTTTAAAACCCTTTAAAACAAGTTTAAAACTTGTATTTAAAACATCCCCTTCAAGATGGTTGGCTTTGACAAAATTTGACTTTTGAAACATACAAGCTTCCTTTATAAAATTTAAACCTCTTATTCCAAAAATTTAAATAAATTCTTAAAATATATTTAAAACTTCAAACTCCCTTTTAAATACTTAAACAACCTATATTAAACACATTTGAAAGAGGATTTACAAAACATTTAAAGTAGATAACCTTTTATACTTTACTAAAAACGTAGATTTTCAAAATGCATTCATAGCAACTATCACTATATAGACCGTAATTTTTAAAAACTTTGTTTTGTAAATCAAATAACTTTTAAACTCCATTCCTTTCTATATTTAAACCATTCCTTATCTTTGCAAATGAGTTTTGAAAAGTCATATTCGAAATCCATTTTCAACACACTTTAGAAAACAAGTAATAAACAGTTAAAAGATATGAGATTTCAATGTCGCAAAACGAACAACAATTAAATCAACTATAACTGTGCAGCATTCACTTTCCATATACACAAAAATTTACATAACCAAGAATGTATGTAAATAATTATCAATAAGGAAAAGAATCCTTTATGATCCCTCTACAAAATTTCTATTCTTCAAAGTTCTTCCATAGCGACCTATTCGCTAAGGAACACTCCAACTTCCTTTGCTTAGTCTCTTGCAACACAATGGTTATTTATGTCATCCGCTTCCAAGCAGAAATAAACAACAAGCAACAATATATGCACATCACAAATACATACATACAACCCTATAACCTAGCACTAAATTATTACAACATTTTTATACCCAAAATAAAGTGAGAAATCTCACTTTTATCACGATCAAGCTCTACTATATGCAACTATCTTCCTACCAACAACTAAAACAACAAAAGTCACCTCCTCGTCCTTCCTTATGCTCACGCAAGGCCCCTTCCCTTGAATGCTCATTGCCTTAGGCCAATTTGGGAATTTGGGTTTGACTTCGGATTTTGGAGGTGGTGGTGGTGCTATCTAGGTAGATCTAAGATTATGGAAGAAGTTTGAAAGAAACGAAGGATTTTTGACTTGATTTTAAAAATGGAGAAGATGAGGAAGGGAAGAGCGAAGTGGAAAAGGAAACGAAAGAATGAAATGGAAATGTAAAGTGATAATGGAAAGTGGAGTGGCCTTTATATAGAATTGAAAAGGTTGCCAAAAGACCATCATTAAAATAATGCACTTAAAATAAGAAGAAAAAGTCGACTCTCTCTGTATTTAATAAGTAAAAGTCACATCTCTTAATTACTGACCTCTTTAATTATACTTACTTTTACTAATCCTTTTACTTTATTGAATCACTTATTACACACATACACACACATATATATATATATGCATGCATGCATGTATATTACAAAAGTGTACATGCGTGTGCAACAATGTTGCAATAAATTTTGTTCGAGAAAAAGTCAAAAATCCGAAAAACGATTTTCGGTCACATTTTCAATTTTTCATCGAACTACTAATTTTTTAAACAAACTTCCAAAATGAGTTTACTACCATTACTTATTAATTAAAAGAGGTTTATTTGATTAATAAAAACCATTAATTGAATATTTAAAATTTATCAAATATTCACAAATCAAAACGATAAAATTCCGGGTCATTACAATCACGATCTTTTATATCTTGTTTTTCGGCTATTTTCCATTATTCCCATTTTTTGTTCTTTTATATGTATTCTAGACATGTTTTATAAAAAAATTCCTTAGCAATTATGAGTCGGTGGGCATCCCTTGAGATCTCGGAGCCGGTCGCCCGTGTTGAACCACTTTATCAGTGGTTATGTCCTGACCATGGGTAAGTTCGATCCATTACTACCAGCCAAAGTTTTAGGGCTGATCGTCAATGGTGGACTACCCAATCGATGGTCATGTCCAAACCATGGGTAAGTACGATTCACCATTGCTGGCCAGAGTTTTAGGGTCGATTGTCAATGGAAAATTACTCAGTCGGTGGTCATGTCCTTACCGTAGGTAAATTTAGTTCGCCATTGTAACCAAGGTTTTTAAGACCGATCATCAATGGAGAACTACCCAGTCGGTGGTCATTATATAACCATAGGTAAGTCCAATTTACCATTGCCAGCCAAGGTTTTAGGGATGATCTTTAATGGCGAACTACCTAGTTAGTGGTCATGTCCCGACCACGGGTAAGTCCAGTTCGCCATTGTCGGATTTAAGGGTCGATCATCAATGGCAAACTACTCTATCAATGTCATGTCCTAACCATGGGTGAGCCTACTTTGCCCTTACCGGCCATGGCTTTTTCTAAGGGTAAGAGCCATGTTTCCATGATGACCTACCTCCGAGTATAAGAGAATTATGCTTGTAAAGCTTTTAACATGATTAGCTGGTACGAATGCGAATTTGATGAGTTTGGTTGCTTAAACCCATTTCTACCGCTCATAGACGGGTGCTGGGTTAGTCGAATTGAATGACTATGTCCTATTCCTTAGTTTAGGTGGTGATAGTAATCTATGTATGATTAAGAGACATCTGATAAAAAAAATTTCAAGGAATGCACATTTTTTAGTTAATCACTTCATAATCAAAATAGAAGTATTTGAATAGACAATAAAGATTAAGTAAAATAACGATGAATATTTTATGCATTCCAAGCTTTTCTGAACACAAAACCCAATATGTTATGCAAAGGATGTAAGCTCTATTTCTTGGATCTTTATGAATGACATATGGCCCTTACCAAATCGGGTCGAGTGCCTCCTGTCTAGGGAGTATCCACTTCAGCACTAATTCCCCTTCCTTGAGAGGGCGGTGTTTAACCTTAAGTTATACTACTTGGTAATTCTTTACTTGTGTGTCATGCCTTTATAGAAGCTTCATTACACTTTCCGTCAATCAAATCTGGAGACACATTCAGCAGCTCTTCGTTCTCATTTGGGTCATAATGAATCCTTTTTGTAGGATGGTACTACAGTTTCCATGGATAACATGGCTTGTGACTCATATGCCAAGGAAATGGGGTATGTCATGTCACAATATTGAAAGAAGTGTAATTGGTCCGTAGTGCTAGAGTGGGTTCATCCCCACCCACACTCCTTTTGCCTTTTTAAGCCGCTTCTTCATGAGGGTCTTAAGAACCTAATTGATTGCTTCTACCTATCCATTAGCCTACGGGTATGTCACTGCAGGAAAACTCTTTTTTATCTCGTGCTTTTAGCAAAAGTCGATAAGCCCTTCATCGTCAAACTGTAATCCATTATCTGAGATGATCTGAAGTGGCATTCTGTATCCGCATATTACATTCCTAACCAAAAAGTGGCTGAAGGCACCTTAGGAAGTGGTTCAGCTTCGACCCACTTAGTAAAGTAGTCAATTGTCACTATGGCGTACTTAGCTCCACCCCTGGCCATGGAAAGTTTACCAATCGGGTCTATTCCCTAAACTAAAACGAGCCAAGGGATAACCATGTGTGTCAGCTCAATAGGGGCAACCTTTAGATCTTAGCAAATTACGGGCATTTGTCACACCTCTTTGCATATTCCATCGCATTATGATTTAACACCAGCCAAAAGTATCCATATCGCGACACTTCCTTTGCTAGATATTTCCCTCTAGTGTGGTCTCTACAACTGCCCTGATGTATATAATCTAATACCTCCCAGGCTTCCCTTCTGGCTACATACCTTAAAAATGGGTTTGAAAATCTCCTTCGGGGTAACATACCATCCTGAATGATGAAACGAGGTGCCTTCTGCGAGGCCTTCTTGACTTCGTTCATGTTGTTTAGTAAGACCCCTTTGCTCAAATACCTTAGCGTCATCTAGGTTTCATCCCCATCTACAGTTGCACTCATATCCACCTCCTCAAAGCTAAGGCTTAGTAAGGTCATTGCTGGTATTGATCCTAATAGTGGCTCATCTCCTAAACTCACCAATTTTTCCAACTCATCCACATCCATATTCTCTTCCCTTGGAATGTGCCTGATTACATTGTGCTCCATATTATTAAGAAATGTCTTCACCTTTCTTAGGTAGGACACCAAGGGTTCTCCTTCAGGCTGAAACTCCCCGAGAACTTGGTCCATAATCAGCTGAGAGGCACTATGCACGCATAGTGATTTTATTCCCACTCCTTTGTCATCTCTAGTCCTATCATCAGTGCCCCATATTCGGCCTCATTGTTTGTTGCCTTAAATCAAAAATGCATTGCATAGTTTAGTTTCCTCCCATTAGGAATTATCAATACTACTCCGGCTCCAGAATCATGCTCATTCGATGCTCCATCCACGTATATTCTCCATTTAAGAGCCTCTTCCTCTCGAGGTCTAGCTTCATCATCCCTATTAGTGAACTCGACGATAAAGTCCACCAAGGCCCGTCCCATGATCGCTATTCAAGGATTGGTATTTATGTCATATAACATCTGTGGTTGCAGGAAACAGGTTGGAGGGATCCAACTGGATTCCTCAAAAATGTTGAATTTAATTTCATATATAGTTATATATGATGTGTTTGAATAATTTGTGATAGATTGTGTTATGATTTGAATTTATTAGATGCTATAGTAGCAATGGCATTAATTTTTGTATTATAAATACCATAAAGAATATTTTTGAATATAAAAAGTAAATTCAAAGGTAATTTTGGAAATGAAAATATTTATATTGAAATTGGAGATTATTTAAAAAGGGAATTGAATGAATAAAATAAATAAAATTGATTTTAGATATTAATTTAGCTATTTCGTAAAATGGTTTCAAATATAGAATTTTAAATTGGGGATTTTTAACCAATTGATTTTAAATAAGATTCTTAAAAATATGAATTGGAATTCGAAATCGAGATTTGAATGGTTTTGGAATATAGTTTGGGTTATTTAAGAAATAGATTTATAAATGGAATTTTAATTAGAAATCGATTTATAAATAGATTTTTGTAATATTTTCCTAAGCATTGGAGTGGAAGGTTTTGGAAGTATATTAACTACGAAAGGATTTATATAGAAATATTTTCCTAAGTAATGGATTATAAATTGAAATTGGAATTATTTCTAAGTGATGATATAGTTTGGAAATATCATGTTATGGATATAGTATTTGAAATTGTTTTCAAATATTGAAAGAAATTGAATATATATCTTTGTAAAGATATTTTGAGATAAATGTTGAGAGATTTATAATATGGGCCTAGTGACTGCCTATGTTTGTAATTTAATAGTTAAGTAACCGACTATCAAATCTGGCCAAATTCATTGATCATTTCGAAGAGACCGGGATCGGATTTAATTATCCGAAAACCACTTCGATCTGATTTGTGTGTTACGAATTGTGATATCGTGAAGATAATGAAGATGGAGTTCTTGGAGGTTCGGTTTGTTCAGACCCAGAACAACTTGTATGGATGAATGCTATCATTGCATTGTTGCCTGGAAGGCAGTGTTAGCATTCCAAGTGGAATTGCTATTCAAAAAGCTAAACGTAGCCTCAAGCCTCATCAACCGGGAAATGACTAAAACGGGGCATGCAACAGGGCTAAGTGGGTCGCTCCCATTATGGTATGTCATCATCTTTCTAGATTACCGTATATTTATGGATTTGGTTGTGCATGAGAGATCTCGATTACGGTTGGAAGACTGGGATGATGACATATTCGGTACTACTGGTCAAGTGGTAGGCCTGTTCTGTGTGGAAGGGTACAAGATGTTCTTGTCAGACCCGGGTGCATTGATATAGAGATGCACCCATCGGAGGTAGTTCCTTACCTGGTTATAGTATGGAATCCATTCTCCAATAAGCTCCGTACGGTTTTAATTGTGCCCAATTATGTTGAAATGTGAGATGCAAGCATTTCAGCTATTTTAATAAGTATTTGTACTTAGACACTATTATAATATCATGGGATTTTTATATAAATGTGGTTTGGCTATCGTAAGGTAAAAACCCATCGTATTTATGTGTGGCGTGGTCTTACGAGATACCTTTATTTTTCAAAAGGATTTTTGAAAATAATAAAATTCAAATTGAGTGTGTTTTCTTACGCTGGTCCAGACTGACTTGGGTGTTATTTTATTATAATGCTCGGGTCAGACCAAGTATTATTGATTCAGGTTAGGATGCTATGGAGCTCAGGAGACGAGCTGGAGGATTCTCAGGCGTATTATACGTACTTGGTTATTTCCACTGTGTGAGTCATGCTGTATGTTCAGTATTTATGAGGACAAGTTATTATAACTGTCCAGATTGATTGTTGATTGTTATACTCTGATGATTGTGTCAATATTAACAGCTACAGACTCTTTTGTATAAAAATCTGCTATTATCTATTATATATTATTCCACTGTGATTTGTGAGATTCTATTTGTTGTTTTTGTTTTCTTCTATCCTTTTTCTTCTTCACCCTTAATGATCTGGTATTTCCGGCACTCGATTGATCCGCATGCTATGCAGTGAACGTATTGATGTCGATTTTCGAGGGGCGAAAATCTCGTTCGTTACATTTGGTATTAAAGCTGAAGGTTAAGCGAGAACCTTGGCTTGGGTGGGGATTACTCATTAGAGATAGGGTCAGTAGTACCCTAGAACGAGTTTGAGTGTATATATATGAGCGCATATTTGTTAGTGATATAAAAATTGTTTTATATCACGTTGGTTGATTTGTTGAGTGGCTTATGGATTTTAGTCAATACGAGTAATTAACGTTATTGATAGGGATCTCTAAACACTGGAACAGAGCAACTCGACATGGTATTGTTTTGAAATTGGGTAAATGAAATAATTTTACCCTGATTATATTTTATATATAAAGGAATAATTTTCAGAAGTTATATAGTGTATGTGGTGTGCTTGGTTGTTAGAAAATGGTAATATTTTATTATTATCATTTATTGTGGTAAAAAGTTATTGATATTCTTATAATAAAAACAAAGATTAATAATTGAGAAAATGGTTTTATATAACCATAGTGAAATTTTGTAAATATGATTTATAAAAGTGGTTTATAAATTAAAAAAAGAATTTAAAAGTTGGGAAATTAAGAATTTAAATCCTTGGGTTTTGGAAATGGTTTTTCAAAGTTTTGGGAAACAATAATATTATTTGGAAAATATTTTTGTTTCGAAATATTTGAAAAGGGTTATAAAGGAATAGAAAGCACTGAACTCACTTCGGTCGTTGGAAAATAATTTCGGTGATGACTGCAGCATCATCGACGTTCATTTTCGAGTTTCTAAGAGAGGAATGGCTACCATTGTGTTCCGCTGTGAGATTTTATTTCCTTTGTTCGTTTTTTTATTTAACCCTAATAATCTGTCTTTCTAGCACTTGGACGATGGTATTCTAATACCGTGGATGTATTAAGTCCCGACTTTCGAGGATCAAAAAGGTGGGTCATTACAGTATATTTATAAGAATTTTAATTTATTAATATTGCTTGTAACATTTAATACCTTCTAAATCGTAAATCCTATAAATTATAAATAAATAGTGTTTCTAAACTTGTATCATCGTTTTTGTTTTTGTTATGATTTTATAAATTAGAATCAAGTTTATTTAGATTTGATTTAAAAAGAAAATTTTAATTTTGCCTGAATTTTTTTAGCAAACCCAACGGGGTCGACTGGTCCGCTACTAGTTTTATTGGGAAGCCAAGAGAAAAAAAACAATAAACCATAACAAACTATAAGCCCATATAGGATAAACAAGAAGGGACAATATGGCTAAACAATAAAGAAAAACAAAACTAAAGAACAACTATGAAAACAACAGAGAAAGGACCTATTACAGGCAAGGAGAAATAAAGGAGGATCAAACGTATGTAGAGATAATTGGAGTGGATGTGGCTACTTCCAGTGGATTAATTCATAACTTTGTCGATAAGGAAGAGAGTATGCATATGAAATGCAGTTAAGAGTGAGAAGATTTAAACTTATACTTAATAATCGTACTTACTATGCGTTCTTAGTAGTATGCTTTGTAGGTAATTATCGTTCTTATTTGTGTTTGTAGTATCATGTTTAGGCAATTGTTATCATGTTTAGGATGATTACCATGATTGTTTCTGAAAAAGTAAGTAGTTAATATGTGTTTTAATTTATCACTTCGATGCATTCTTTTAAAATCAAATGCAATAGCAATTCATAATAAGTACATTCACACAATGACATTACAACAACTGCAATTAGTACAACGTCCAACACTAAAAATAAGTACATAATAATAATTTCCTTAATACTCAACTATTACCTACAAATGATGAAAGTGTTCCGTTAGTTCTCTACGCAAATTTATATGAGCCTCGGGTCTCTAAATTCCATAACTCTCTTAATGTACTGTGCAAAGGTGTTTGGTTCTTTAAAAGGAGGACTCTCAAAAGCACGTGCTAGTTTTGGATAATTATGCAGCTGTAATTTATAACTACCTCTCTCTTCTTTAACAATCATGTTATGAAGTATTATACAATAGTACATTATGTCAGATATCACTTCAGGGTTATGTAGTACACCTTCTTTCTCAGAATTTGGAATCTACCTTGTAGAATCTCGAAAGCACACTCAACGTTTTTTCTTAAACTAGCTTGCTATAATGTAAATTTGTATTCCTTCTCATTATGAGACTTTTTGAAACCTTAGATCAAAGTTTTCTAAGTCGGATATATTCCATCTATAAGGTAGTATTCATGTTGTGTTGTATATCCCTTATCATATAATGACAAGCCGGTGCAGTATCGTTAGATAAGGAGCTAAACAAGTAAGACCGATGTAGAACATTAATGTCATTTAAATGCCGAAGTATACAAAAATAGCGTGCCATATATATAAATCAAATGAAGCTACAACTTCAAAAATCAGTGTTGCCTTGTGGTAATGTTCGTTGTATTCCTCTTGCATTACAACTAGACAATTTTTCTAATGCCAATGCATAAAATATAAGCTGCCTAACATACTTGGAAATCCATGTTGTTCACACATAGCCAATAGTCGATTAATGTCATTATCGTTAGGTGCTCTAACATACTCCGCACTAAATGTTAGTACGATAGTTTTACAAAATTCTTTTAAGCATTCCTTGGCAATAGAATCTCTGATTCAGACAACTCATCTTGCATATCAGTGCTTTCCACATACGCTAACATTCGTAAGGCACTTGCCATTTTTTGATGCGAGAAAGACCCAATTGACCACACGTATTACGTCATTATGTGAAATATAAGTTTATCCCCGTGAACTGTAACGACCCATGTTTTTAATCATTTTAAATTATTAAATTTAAAAATAATTTTGAATAAAAGTATTTAAAAATTAAAATTTTATGATTAAAAATGTGTTTTTAATAAGTTTAATTTGAAAAGAAAAAAGGAAAAGAAAATTTCTTTGATTATTTCAGAAATCTATTCCGTTTTCAAATTTAATTCAAAACAGGTTAATATTTTAGTGAAAAATATAATTTTCCAACATATAAATATTTTTACGTAAAAACATTCGAGAAATTTTTCTGATTAAAACATCAAAGTTCATTTTGTCAAATTCTGATCTTTCTAGCTCCGTTTATTGCAATTCGAAGAGTGTTTATATGTTTTGCATGGTGAATTTAGTAGCACCAGTGAATTTTGATGCGTTTGTTGTAGAACAGATTTTAGCTTGTCATATTTTTCATCTTCCCTTACCGATCGCCATGATATTTTTATATGTGCGTTTGGATGCCCGACGGATGGGCATAGCGGTCTAAATGCAGACACAAATTGGGGTTGTCACAACACTTTTTTTGTCCATTCATTATTCTTTGAGCAAAAGCATCATGCGCATGGGTCATGTGTGCTTGCATGGCTAAGTTTTATTTTAATTATTAATTGCAGGTTCCTATATTTTGAATCTAGACCCTTAAAATTAAGTAGTATGAACATATATTTTTGTACAAATAGGATTGTGTGGATTTGTTCATGTGCATGATACATATTTTGGGGCTTAGTTTTTCTGTCTCCCTCCATTTTATCACTCATTCATGGTCACTAGTTCATTTTCATTTATTATTTATTATTTCTAAATATTGCTTCACACATCAAAATTCTCCCCCACATCAACCTGCTACCACACTTTGCCTTACCCATTCACGCCACCTCCCCTCTCTATGCACCAACCACCAGCACCACTACCCTCCGCCCACACAGCCACCCACGACCTCTTTCCCCTACCGCCACTTCACCAAGATCCGGCCTCACCACAGCCACCTCCACCCTACCCTTCGACCTCAGCCTCGCCTCCACCTCCTCTTTGCCCAGAGCCACCCCCTACAACCATCACCCACAACTAGAGCCTCCCTCCACCCAACAACCGGCCAGATCTCCACCACAGCCTCACCTCCACCTCAGCCACTTCGTTCCAGATCCAATCGGTACCTTCTCTACCTCCTCCACTATCCAATCTCCACAACCACAAAATTGCTTCTTCATTTTATGCCAAGTGATACTTCCCTAGATCATCACCTAGTGCTTTGGATCTTCAAACCCATGCTAACCATATGTATCCCTGCTAGATCTTAACTCGCATAACTCTCTGATGATCTGCATCAGTTTGACATAAATTAAGATGACCTTCTATTCGATAATGAACTCATCACGTCTATGCAAGGTGAAAATCGTGTTCTTCAACTTCATCAACTATCCAAAGTCTCCTTTTTGGTTTGGGTTTACTCGTGTTTATATTGGATCCACAGAACTGTATTCATATCGCCGTGTTTGTGCTGTACAAGTGTTCAGATTTGCATATTATTGTGAGTATTTTTATAACTCTCACCAACTAAATGTTTTAATGCAAGTTTAACCTGATTACATATTTTGATAATCATATATATATATATATATTGTTGTGATATGTAATGATATGGGCCATGTTTATACCATTGTGCATATTTTGGAATGTTATAAATTGATATGTTGATTTTATTGACGTCGAATAATGTGATAAAGTATTAGAACACCTTGGACATATGAATTTTACGTGTGAAAAAAAAATTGGATTTTGTAAATTTATATTTTTGGCCTTTAAATATGATTTTCCACAAAATTGCCATTTTTGTATTTGAAAAAATTTCATAAAGGAAAATATTTCACTCTGAAATTTCTATATGTTATAAAGGTCGAAATTTTGGTTAAATTGGTTTTTCAAAAAGTTGTTTTGAAATTTGTTATAAAATTTTGAATTCGAATTGAGGAAAAATATATATTTCTAAATATTATATTAAAATGACTTAAGAAATTTAAATGACTTCATTATATGAAATGAAAAATATTTTGTAAATAAACTTATATTAAATTCGGTCATGTAGATATTTTTATAATTTATTTTAGAAAATAGCTCTATTGGAAAATGTATTTTTTTTAAATAATTATTTTGACTTGCAAATTTTTATTTAGCTTATTTGCATTGTAAGAAAAATATTTAATGAAGGAGCCTATATTTAATTTGATATCTAAAGTATTTTTATGATTTATTACCCAAAACTAGATTTTATAATTTTTTTGAAAATTAGTAGAATGGTCTATGAAATGTTTGGATTTTAGGTAGGAAATTTATATGCAGTGTTGATAAATGTTATGTCGAATGATTGATATGATTGTATTGTGATGTTTGTGATTTACTATTTTATGTTATTTCAAATTTATTGATTATTATAGCACCCAATTGACACTGTATTACACACTATCATCATTGTCTGTTATGGATTTTGTACGGATTAACTATATAGTTAAATAGTAAATTTAAACACCACTGACATTTGTTATTGAAAAATAAAGATTGGAAACTGAAATTTTACTGTTTCGCCTTAGAATAGAAAATCTAAATTAAACGATGTTTTGTCCATATTTGAATTTTTTTCACAAATGAATGTATTTAATTTCAAAATTTCGATATGTTATAATAAATGATATTTTTAATAGGATAGTCTAAAATTGGGTAGGAAGTTTAGATGTAGATTTTCCAAAATAAATTATTTAACTAAAGATGAATAAAATGGTGATTTGTGAAAAGTGTCATTTTAATTTTAAATTTTTTATGTAACTCCATTTTAGAAAAATACAAATATTTTGTCAAGAAACATGTACCTAATTCGGATTCGGTTATATAATAATTTTATATTTTATTCTTTGAAAATGAGATTGTTGGAATTTTGAAATTTTGTAAAAACATTAAAATGACCTAAAATTTTTTTTGTAGCACCTTCATATTATTTGGAGAATATTCAGTAAGGGAACTATATTTATTTCGGTCATCTTAAAATTTTAATAATTTAATCTTTGAAATTAGCTGTTTGTAAATTTGGGAAAATTATTGAATTGATTTGGAAAAATATGAAACTTTACTAAAAATCCTAAAAAGGTGTTTTAAGGACTCTAAAATTTAATTTGAAATTCTTCTATAATTATTAGGCTTTTTATAATTTAATTAGTGTAAAATCTCATGAATTTCAACTATGGAAAATAATAAATATTTTTGGAAATTTCTAAACCATTTTTCTGTGGATTCTTAAAGTAAAATGAAGAACTTTTTATGTAGAATACTTTCTGAAATTCTTTACGGATTTTTTTGTAAAAATTAACATGGACAAAATGGCATGCTTTTATATAATGAACGATCGGTTATTAAAGATGTCGGGGTCGGATAAATCGCATACTCTCTGTCATTACCGAAACCACTTTAATAATTGTATACACGGTGGATGTTATTCGTAATGCAGAGGTTGAGTTGTTGGACGTTTGCTGGAATGAAGTAAGAAAACGACAATGGATGACCCCGACACGTGTTAATTTGAAATGACTAAAACATAAGCTCTTTGAACTAGCCAATAGGTTAGCTATCTTTAGCAGACATCTTTCTCTCGTATTACTATCTTTATTTTGAACTTAATTGGTGTACCTTTGATCTTGGAACGATGGACGCGGTCGACCGTTAGGGGTTACGACCAACTAGGATGGGTAAACTAATAGAATCCTACCTTGGACATTGCCTCACGTGCCTTGTCATACTATTATCCCTATGCAAGACCACTACCATTTTATTTTAGTATTGACCTGTAGGGACTCACTGGCTACTGACGTTACTGGTTGTGCTACAGGACCTACATAGACTACATGCTTAAAAATGTGTTAAGCGGGATCAATGTAAAGCCTTAACACTATTTTAATATTTACATTACTGATAGACATTACTTATGTATTGTATCTACTACATATAGATAGTTGAACGGATCCTTAGGAGATGGAAAATTTCTTAACATCTCTTAAGTTATATGCACCCATATTTCATATGATATTTAGTTAACTTACATAAGAATTTTTAGTTCTGACTCGAGTATGTGTTTTTTCATTATGCTCGGGTGAGCCTGAGTATTTCAGTATTTGAAGATTGTTCATTCTGGAGCTGAAGACGGATATGAGGATTTCAGCACTTTAGTTATTTCCCTATTTTTTGTTATTCTTGATTAGTGGACATTTGTTTAATTCACCATGTTATTCGATTAATTATTTGTGTTAAGCGGGATCACAGTTGGTATCAGAGCTTTGGTTGAGCCAACACCTAAGCCTGTTGGGGTAAACTTATTAAGGGATAGGGTAATGAAATGTCCTATTATGAGTTGAGAGTATATTATGAGTGAGCATGTTTTATTTTTATAAAAGTATCCTCTAATAATAATCCTAAGAGGAAGTGTTTCCAATGATTCGAAAATAAATATTTAAATGAGTATTTTATAAATTATTTGTGAAAGAATGAAAATTTTATACTCTTGATTTGAAGTAGAGTAATTATTATAAAAAGTTGAGTTTAGACCCATTTAAGATAATGAACTTAATAAATCCTTGGATTTTAAAGAAATTTAATTACAAAGCTTGTTTTAAAATGTTTTTGATAAACCTTTTTCTAATATTATTATTATAAGAGATTATTTAGATAAAAACCTCTTCAAAAGAAAATTCCACGTCAAGAAATCTTTACATAATATTTTGAGAATATTCGAACCATATATAAGTTTAGTTTAAAAATAAATTTGTATTTAAAATGATATAAATTATAAAACAATATTTAAAGAGTTTGTTGTAGAAAACGCGTTCAATAACATTTATTTTGGAAATCCTCATATTTCAAATTTGTGAAACTTGGCGTTTAATAAAATAATTTATGGAAATACATATATTTTGTTTTGGATTATTTTCCATTTGAATTTGTAACACGGAATATAATTATGATAAAAAGAAGAAGGGTTTTACTATGACATATGTTTTTATATACATCTATTTTTGATTCCTTTTAAATATATCTTTAAGTGAATAATCTTTGTTTAATAATTTATAAATATACTTATATATCTTTAATAAAAATTATTTGGAAGTTGAAAATAAGTATAAAAATAACTGAGAATAAATGAAGGAGAAATTTAGAGATAAGAATGTTTTATTAACATTTTTTAATATTGCTCATCTTTTATTAACTATTGATTCAATAAAATATTTGGATATATACTTATATCTATAAAAAAATGATATTTTTAAAAGACATTTAACATAGAATAAATTGGAAAAAATATTGTTAAATAAATGAATATTTATGAAACACTTTTTATAAAAGGTATTTTATAGTGTTTAATAGATACTATTATAAACGATTTGTAAAGTATTTATTTATGAAATTTAAGGATGTAATATGAAGGAAATTTAAATAAATATGATTTATAAAATGAAAATTTGTAACTAAAAGAATATTATTTTAAGGGAAAAAGATATTTGAACAAAGATTTAAAAACTTTGTTTTGTATGAAATTTATATAACGAATATTAGAAAGAAAGGAAGTTTTTTAAAATTTTAAAAAGATATTTATCTTGGAATAGAAATTTTAAAGGCTTTGTTTTATGATTTTAGGAAGAAAGTATTCTTAAATTAACGGGTTTTCTCAAGAATTTGAAATATGAAAATATTTGAGAAAATAATAATTTCATTTTATAAGTATAATATTAATTTCATTCTAAGTAAAATATTTATGAAAATAGTAATTCCATTTTATAAAGGATATGAAGTTATTTGTTTATAAAAGATTTAAGAAATATATCTAGTAAATTCATTTATGAAAACTAAATAATTTTTTTAAATATGATCTATAGTATGGTTTATGAAACATGGTTTATAAACAAAATAAGTTATTTTTATTTGAACTTAAGTCTCATTGATTTTGAAAATAGCTTTGAAATTTTTTTTAAGTTAATGATAATAATTTAGACATTGACAATATTTATGATAATTAAAGATAATATTGATTCGAATATTAATTAATCATGTCATTTGAATTGAATATTAATTAATTAAGGATGTTGATTTGAATGTTAAATTATATTGACAACTTAAATAATATATTTTCACCTTTATGTTGCCTATAAACATCTATCGTTGCCATGCTTTGGTGTTTACATGATTATTTGATTTACATGCTAGTTATAATTATAGTTATAAAGTAAGTAAATAAAAAGTCGCTATTTGTGCATTTTCATTGTTGAATGTGTTTTAATCTTTTAAAGAGTGATAATTTGATTTATAGGATTGAATTCATTAATTACACGCAAATGTGGTAGGCTTAAGATAAAATCTTGGATGGAAATGGTAGGTTAAATGAATAAGCAATTTTAGTTTATACGCACTTTTAAATTATTAGATTTGAACACTTTGAAATGGTTTTAAATTAGTAATTTATATAAGAATAAAAGTATTCTTATAGTAAAGTAAAATATTTTGTATCAAATTTTGACGGCATGTAAAGTTGATGTCTAAGGTGAATATTTAAATAATATTTATAAATGAAATTTACCTTACGTGAAGTAAGGATTTTTTTTCACGTTTTGAAATTTTATGACATAGAAGTAATGATTTTGAAATTTAATATTTATAGTATGATATGTAGGGATTTTTTTTTGAATATCTATATTTTTTTAGAAAAGGTTTTTCAATTATTTCACTTGGTGTTAAAACTGGTCTAATAAGTACTTAGAGATTTTAGGCATGCATCTGGCCAACATATGGACTAAACTCTTTAAGAATAAGGATAGATGTAACATCCCTCAAGGGACTGTTGATATTAACATATCTCACTCTAGTCGCTTGAAAATAATTCTGGTGATGATTGCAGTATCAACGGAGTTTGTTTTTAGGTCTCGAATGTGAGAAATAAATAATAAACTTGTTAAGACATCAAGCATATATAAAAAAGTATTTCAAAAGGTTTTGATTTTTTTTAAATTTAGAGAAAACATAAGTAAGAATTTTAAATATTTTATATCTTGATTATTTTAGTAAAATATATCAAAATGCTAGATTCTTTACTTCGTTCCTTTTCGAAGATGAAAAGTTTTGAGTGGGGAAGATTTTAACGACCAGTATTATTAACCATTTTAAATTATTAAATAAAAGAATGATTTTGAATAAAATCATTTAAAAATTAAAATTTTATGATTAAAAGTTTGTTTATTAAGTTTAATTTGAAAAGAAAAAAGGAAAAGAGAATTTATTTTGTTTATTTCGAAAATCTATTATGTTTTCAATTAGTTCAAAACCTGTTAATATTTCAGTGAAAAATATTATTTTCCGATATATAAATATTTTTACATAAAAATGTTCTAGAAAATTTTCTGATTAAAACGTTAAAGTTCGTTTCGTCAAATCCAGATCTTTCAAGCACCGTTTATTGCGATTTGAAGAGTGTTTATACGTTTTGCATAGTGAATTTAGCAGCAATAGTGAATTTTGATGCGTTTGTTGTAGCATAAATTTTAGCTTGACGTAAATTGGGATTGTCACAACACTCTTTTCTTGTCCATTCATTATTCTTTGAGCAAATGTATCATGCGCATGGGTCATGTGTGCTTGCGTGGCTAAGTTTTATTTTAATTATTAATTGGGTCTCTATATTTTGAATCCAGTCCCTAAAAAAATGAGTAGTGGGAACATATATTTTTGTACTAATAGGATTGTGGAGACTTGTTGTGTGCGTGATCTATATTTTGGGGCTTACCTATTCTCTCTCCCTCCCTTTTATCACTTATTCATGGTCACTAGTTCATTTTCATTTATTATTCACCGTTCATAAATATTATTTCACGCATCATAATTTCTCCCCTACATCAACCTCCTACCACACTTCGCCTTACCCATTCATGCCACCTCCCCTCTCCATGCGCCTACCGCCAGCACCACAACCCTCCACCCAAACAGCCACCCACAGCCCTTTCCCCTACCGCTGCTTCACCCAGATAAGGCCTTATCCCAGCCACCTCTACCCTACCCTTCTGCCTCAGCCTCACCTCCACATCCTCTTTGCCCATAGCCGCCACCTACACCCATCAACCATGACCAGAGCCTCCCTCCACCCAACAACTGGCCAGATCTCCACCAAGGCCTCACCTGAACCTCAGCCACTTCGCTCCAGATCCAACCCGTACTCCATCTACCTCCTCCACTATCCAATCTCCACAACCACAACATTGCTTCTTCATCTTGTGCTAAGCGATACTTCCCCAGATCATCACCTAGTTCTTTGATCTTCAACCTTATGCCAACCTCACGTCGCCACTAACATCGTCTCATAAATGAAGACGAGTTACACCTATAGCCCTGCTTGATCTTAACCCGCACAACTCTCTGATGATATGCATCAGTTTGACATAAATTAAAATGACCTGCTATCCGATGATGAACTCATCACATCTTTGCAAGGTGCAAATCGTGCTCTTCAACTTCAGCCACTACCCAAAGTCTCCTTTTTGGTTCGGGTTGCTCGTGTTTATATTAGATCCGTAGATCTATATTCATATCGATGTGTCTATGCCGTACAAGTGTTCATATTCGTGTATTATTGTGAGTGTTTTTATACACTCACCAACTGAATATTTTAATGCAATTTTAGCCCAGTTACATGTCTTGATAATCATATATATTGTTGTGATATGTAATGATATAGGCCATGTTTATACAATTGTGCATTGTATGGAATGTTATAAATTGATATGTTGATTTCATTGACATCCAATAATGTGATAAAGTATTAGAACACCTTGGACATATGAATTTTATATGTAAAAAAAATAATCGAATTTTGTAAATTTACATTTTTGGCCCTTAAATATGATTTTCTATAAAATTGCCATTTTATCTTTATTTGAAATAATTTCGCAAGTTAAAGTATTTAATTTGAAATTTCTATATGTTATAAAGGTCGAAATTCTAGAAATTTTGGTTAAATTGGTTTTTTCAAAAAGTTGTTTTGAAATTTGTTTATAAAATTTTGAATTTGAATTGAGGAAAAATATATATTTCTAAATATTATATTAAAATGACTTAAGAATTTTATGTGACTTCACTATATGAAATGAAACATATTTTGTAAATAAACTTATATTAAATTCGATCATGTAGATATTTTTATAATTTATTTTATAGCTATATTGGAAAATGTATTTTTATAAAAATAATTATTTTTACCTGGAAATTCTTCTATAGGTTATTTACATTATAAGAAAAATATTTAGTGAAGGAACCTGTATTTAATTCAATATTTAATGTATTTTTATGATTTATTTCCCAAAACTAGATTTTATGTAAATTTCGGAAATTAGTAGAATGGTCGATATGATTGTTTGGAATTTAGATAGGAAATTTATATGAAGTGTTGACAGATGTTATATTGAATGATTGATATGTTTGTATTGTGATGTTTGGGATTTACTATTTTATGTCATTTCAAATTTATTGATTATTTTGACACCCTATTGACATTGTATTACAACCTATCATCGTTTTCAGTTATGGATGGTATATTGATTAACTGTATTGTTAAATAATATAAATTTAAACACCATTGACATTTGGTATTGAAAAATAAAGATTGGAAACCTAAAAATTTACCATTTTGGCCTTAGAATAGAAATTCTAAATTAAACGTTGTTTTGTCCTTATTTGAAATTTTTTCACAAATGAATGTGTTTAATTCCAAAATTTTGATATGTTGTAATAAATGTTATTTTGAATAGGATAGTCTAAAATTGGGTAGGAAGTTTACTGTAGATTTTTCAAAAGAAATTATTTAACTAAAGATGAATCGGTGATTTGTGAAAAGTGTCATTTAATTTGAAAACATTTATATAACTCCATTTGAGAAAAATAAAAATATTTTGTAAAGAAAACTCGACCTAATTCGGTTATATAATAATTTTTATATTTTATTCTTTGAAAATGAGATTATTGGAGTTTTGAAATTTTGTAAAAACATTAAAACGACCTGAATTTTTTTGTAGCACCTACATATTATTTGGAGAATATTTAATAATGGGGCCTATATTTATTTCGATAATCTTGTAATTTTAATAATTTAATCTTTGAAATTAGTCGTTTGGAAATTTGGGAAAAATATTGAATTGATTTGGAAAAATCAGAAACTTTACTGAAAATCCTAAAATGGTGCTGTAAGAACTCTAAAATATAATTTGGAATTCTTCTGCAATTTTTAGGCCTTTTATAATTTATTTAGTTTAAAATTTGAAGTATTTTGACTATGAAAAATAATAAATTTTCTTGAAATTTCTAAGACTTTTGTTGTGGATTCCTGAAGTAAAATGAAGAACTTTTTATGTTGAACACTTTCTGAAATTATATACGAATTTTTCTGTAAAAATTAAAATGGACAAAACGACATACTTTTATATAATGAACGATACGTTATTAAAGAGACCGGGGTCGGATAAATGACACACTCTTTGTCATTATCGGAACCACTTTAATAACTGTATACGCGGTGGATGTTATCCAAAATGTAGAGGTTGAATTAGCGAACGTTTGCTAGAATGAAGTAAGAGAACGATAATGGATGACTAAAACCGGAGCCATTTGAACTGGCCAATAGGTTAGCTACCTTTAGCAGACATCTTTCTCTCGTATTACTATCTTGATTTTGAACTTGATTATTGCACCTTTGATGTTGGATTGATGGACGAGGTTGGCCATTAGCGGTTACGACCAGCCAGGATGGATGGAATCCTACCTTGGGCATTGCCTCATGTGCTATGTCATATGATTATCCTATGCGAGACCGCTACCATTTTATTTTAGTATTGTACCTATAAGGGACACAATGGCTACTGACGTTGCTGGTTATGTTACAGTACCTGCATAGACTACATGCTTAAAAATGTGTTAAGGGGGATCAATGTAAAGCCTTAACACTATTTTAATATTTACAATACTAATAGACATTACCTATGTATCAAATCTATTACATATAGATAGTTTAACGGATCCTTAGGAGATGGAAAAGCCTGTAACATCTCTTAAGTTATTTGCACTCATATTTCACATGATATTAAGTTAACTTACATAAGAATTTTTAGTTCTAACTCGAGTATGTGTTTTTTCATTATGCTCGGCTCAGCCTTAGTATTTCAGTGATTTGAGATTGTTTGTTTTGGAGCTGAAGACGGATATGAGGATTTCAGCACTTTATTTATTTCCCTATTTTCTGTTGTTCTTGGTTAGTAAACATTTGTTTAATTCCACTATGTTATTTATTTTATATCTCTGATGTAATAATTTTAATTAACAACTTTATGAACTGCTATTTTATTATGTCTTTATATTTTCGCTGTGAGATTCTGCATTTTTGTTCTTCTCTATCTTATTTCTTTAGAACAAAACCCAATTGATAATCTGTCATTTGGATCATTGAGTATCAAAATGGTGGGTCATCACATGAACCCTGTCATAACTCGCTCAAGTATGTTTTTGGACATTCGATACCTTAATTTGAACTTCCCCATGTCAAAATATGGATCATCATTAAATTCATCTTCCATAATTCGATCATGCCTCGATTGATAATATATTTTTCTTTCTCATATCTTTACGCCCTATAACACTACCACCTTATTCGAAAGATTCCTCCATCTTCTATAACGGAATGAGCTACTATGCTTTGGTTGCTATTGCTTCTTCTTAAGAAAGTTTTTGTGTATGACTATTACCCAAAGTTCATGAAGAGGAAGTGGAAGAAGAGAAGCAAATCAATCTTTTCATTGAATTCATATTTATTTGGTGGGTGTGTTGAAGGGAGTGGAAGAGGAGTAAGTTGGTTGGAGTGGATATGAGGTTGTTGGTTCAAGTATGAGCAAAATCATGACATTGCTTACTATTTTAGACGAAGTTGGTTTAAGTAAGAGAACACCCTTTATGTTGCACTTACCCGTACACACATATGTGTATATGATACATATATTATTCTATATAATATCATAACATTAATATAATAATACTTCATTATAAATAAAATAAAATTTTGATTTTATTTAAAATAAATTTAGATAATATCTAAATATTTTTAGACTTCATAGGGCCAATAAGATCCAAGTGGAATAAATTCTTTGAAATTTACCCATTTTCCCCCTACGTGCTGGCCCAGTTCCAACAATGCCCCCTCTCTCCCAAAAAGTGATAAAACACACTTTTACTAATGGATGAAAACATCCCTCTATAGAGTTAAAAGGTTACCATATTGAGTCAAAGAAGAGAAGTCCTATGGTTCATATAGTGAATGAAAACACCACGTTTTCCTAAGTAGTGGGCATTTGACTATGATGACATTGGCAAAACTGTCATCAATCCAGGCAGCGAACCTGAATCAAGTTTGCTAAGGATGGAAGCATTTAACACTCAAAATCTAGTATTTCAAAATTACCCCTTCATTTTCTTTTAAAATAAATATTTACTAAAAATAATATTCAATATTTATAAGATTACATATTTCTTCAAATAATAAATATATGAACTTATCTCTGATAAAACTTGTTTAATAGTGAAAAAGAAATTATTATTCGACAAGTTATAAAATTGGTCGACATTATGAAAAGTACCTAACAATTAAACTAAGTGTATAAACAGTTTAACACTTAAAGCAAATGTTCTGAGATGGATTTTAAACTTATAGCAATAAGTAAGATCTTAAAACAATCTTCTGAAATATTTATTACTGAACGTCCCATAACCGTTCGATAATTATTTTAAATAGAATAAATACTAAAACCATCCATAAATATTTTATAAATGTCCCATAAATCTTAGAAATAATTTTGAAATAAATAAATTATTTTATAAACTAAACTTGGAATTTTTATCAATTTTTTAATTATTAGTCATTTAAAAATCATTTTTAAAGTTAATTCAAAAACAATAAATTCTCTTTCTAAAAAAATGAAAAGTATTAAATCCAACTAAGAATTAAAATTTGGTTTTACAGGTTTTTTACTAGCAGAACTGCTTAGAGCACTGCCCTAGGCAGTGGCCACCATAATCACTGGTGGTACTGTCCAATGGACTGTCAAGAACCACCGATGCGTCGGCAAGAAGACTTAAACATAAGTTCTAGGCTTTTCCACTCCTATACACTTACTTACCCCCTTTGGTTAACTTCTGGTAAAATTTCCGACCTAATTTAACCAGTAACATTCAAGCATCATGTAATATTTCACAAATATAAGATAGCATGCATGTAATGAAATAAGGGATTTGACGTGATTATATGGGTTTAGTTTTATTTGAACTACGCAAGTAACTATATGCACATGTAAGAGTTTATCTCACCAAAATTAATCCAAAAGCTAGTCAATGCCCCCTCTTTTCTTCTCCTTTATCTTTGTTGTCCTGATTTGTGCTCTTTCTCAAATCTAAAAAAAAAATTTGCATTGAGAATTTGAAGCTTAGATTAGGTTCTAATGAAGATGTAAGGTTAGTGAGGTCTTACCTTGAATTTAGTGAACGATATGACAGGTTCAAGTAGTTCTTTAGATTTTTGAGCTAATTTTCTTTATTAGTTTAGATAATGAGAAGAAAAGAGTAAAGAAGAGAAGATATAGGTTCTAGGAGAAGAATTAACAGGTTGGCTTTAATTTGGGTGTTAGAAAAATTAATTTCTATATCATTTTAGCTCAATTTCAAAAATCAAAATACATCGATGTGAATTCTGATTTGGATAAACAAGTAATTATAATTTTCATAATCATTTTATCATAATTCCGATTTGGATGAAACAAGTTACTGTCATTTTCTCATATTTATAAAAAAAGTTCCAACCCAAAATAATTTAAATAGATATTTATTTACATAAAACCCAACTATTCATTTTATTTTCAAAAATGCCTTTTAAATATATAATTTAAATTCCAACCCCGTTTTCTTATTGTCTCACTAAACAGTTTTTATGCATTAACAAAAATATTTTTCATAATTTTTATTGTCATTGTTTCATGTTAACCCTTAAAATTTCAATTTTAACTTTTTATTAATTAAATCAAAATTTTAACATTATTATTTATAAGTTAAAATTGAATTTATATTGTTAAATATTTGGGTTGTTTGAAAAATTTCATCTGATAAAATAATATAGTTAATTTAACCTCACAGTGGAAACAAACAATATTTAATTTCTTCAACAATGTACAATATAAAATAATAATACACAAAATAAAATATCTACGATCATACTTATATCAAATTACACCAATCATCTCCAGGTTTACAAACCAATGCTAATCTATTCTATTATATAACAAATTCAATATTTCAACATTAGTATTCTGCTCTCTTATTCATTCTCAGTCAATATACTCAATTATCCTTAGTTATAGGATCAAATTTTCATTTTAACCCTCTATATGTTATCAAGTTTTCTTCTAACCATAAAGATATTAATTCCTACCTCTTAAAATTTCTATGGTACATCTCAGGATGTTATAAAATCTATTATATACATATCTTCCCATTTCTTCTTAACTCTTATTCTTTTTCCATATTCATTCTTAGCTCATATCATAATTCTTCTTCTTAATTCAAGTGATTATTTATCATTCAATAAATCTTTTTCTCCCTGTGAATTATCTAAAGTATGTGTTGTGGGTTCGGTGTATACTTTCTTAGAGTTTAGAAGAAAGCATGGTTTTCTAGGTCTTCAAAAAACAATTGCAATCATTTCAAAACTCAAATTTCTCTCCTACAACCTTCAATGTTTCAACTTTGAGCAATGAAGTCGATATTCTAAGAACATCTCAAGGTAAGTTTAAATTATTAAATTTATTTATTTTGGATTTTTTTTTTAATTTTTATTGTTGTTCTTAATTTCTTATATTTAATAACAATAAAAGTAGATTTATTTATCCAATACTTTTTGGTTTTTCAATTTTTTATACTTTGTCATGCTCACTTTCATTTTAGAGGTAATTATATGAATATCTTTGTATGAATAAATTAATTTATATAACACTTTTTGTAAATCCAACCATGTACTCTAAGTTTATGAAATGAATTCAGATTATTGATTTTGTTATTTGTTTCACTATAACTACTTTTAACTATTATCCATTTATGTTTATCTAGATAAGTTGTAATAGATGTTTAAAGAGGTTTATGCAATTTTGAAGTTGTTTTTTGTCCTATATTAATTTATGGAAGTATGTTTATAAATCCAATCAGGTGCTTAAAATGTAGCGATAACATAAATAAAACTCATCTCAAATGGTGATTTATTAGAATTTCTAGCATATATTTTACACTATAGTCCCTAAGAATTTGTGTCTTTAGATTAACATTGTCACATTAATTGCCATAGAAACCAGCAGTCTTCGATTCATGAAAATTTCTTTATTTTATTTCTATTTCTATTCCAATTCACACTACACTTATATTTCATTTTCACGTCCATTAAAACCTTCATTAATCTTCTCACACAAATAAATTCCTTACATGAGGAAAGATCTATATCTATCTATGAATTGTAATTACTATTCTATCTATTATTATATATAAGAAACTGAATTTATATATATGAAACTGAATATAAGACAAATAACTTATCTCTCACCACATTCATTTTCATTCCAAATACTAAATTATTACAATTTTTAAACACACTTCTATATTTTACCCCATCAATATTTTCTCATTTTAGATGATATATCTCACTAATGTATTTTTGTATGCTCTTGTTTCTCACTACTTCTTACAATATGTCCTTAAGCATTTGAACCTTTAAATTGACGTTGTCACATTAATTGCCATAGAAACCAACAATTTATGACACTTTCTTAATTTATATCTTTATTTTTCCTCCAATTTACACTTATTCCCCTTCACAAATCAAAGTAAAATCTACATTAATCTTCTCACTCAAATCGTATTCTCACTTAAGGAAAATCTATTGTATATTTATAAGAAACTAAATATGGATTCAGTATTTATATCTCACCATATTAAGTCTCATCTCAAATTGTGATTTATTAGCATTTCTAGCATAAATTTTACACTAGAGTCGCTAAGCATTTGTACCTTTAAATTAACATTTTCACATTAATTGTCATGGAAACCAACGATCTTCCATTTATGACACTTTCATAATTTTATCATTATTTCTCCTCCAATTGACATTACACTTATATCTCCTTCTCACGTCCATTGAAATCTACGTTAATTTTCTCACTCGAATAATTTTCACTATAACAACCGTGATTTTATTACTGTCGTAAAAATAAATAAAAATAAATAAATAAATAAATATAGTGAAATTCATTTGCAAAGTTAGTGGAAAATAGCCAACCTATGCTGTAACTTCAAATGTGTTTCACATGTTATAGAAATGGGCCATTTTTAAACAAAAAGATTAAACACTTTGCCATACATTATTGTTTTATACAATTGGATACTCTGTCTTGGCTGTCACTAAATTTGTAAAAATAATTGAACACACTTTGTTTTTACTGATGCTATCATCATTATTTAAAATGGAAGTTTAGATATATTGGTGTTTTTGCTGCTGGGTTCTTATTCCAATTGCCAGTCAGCTTATCCTGCTCTGCTCCTTGGAATATTAAACCAAACTGTGACTTTAGTTGCTTAGCTTTATACGTGTGCCGCTTGTTTACTATATATGATATTATTTTTACTTACTACGGGTGGGCTTCAGTCTGAGTATTAAGTTGCCTAGATGTAGTTATGAGTTTACCTTGTCGATTTTAACAATGTCAATCAAGTTTTGGTCACAGATTATGGTTTAAGATGTGCATCCAAATATCCAAGTGTGTTTTATTTCTTTGCCTTTTTGCTGTCAATATATTTTATAAAAGCAAGATTGAAACTTTGCAGTCACACACAGAGTTTTATAAAACAAATTTTGAACTTTTGCTTTGCTCTGTCATCATCAAGTACTGTAGCCGTGAACTTTCATACAAAGGCACGTTTGCATTAAATGCATTGTACAAAATTTTTGGCCAGCACTCATTTGTATTGACTTGTACAAAATTTTTGAGAAAAGAAGTGTATGCGGCAACATTCTTTTATTCATTTTTCAAGCAGCTGCATTGTTTTGTACCATTCTCTTCAGTAGCTCAGTAGAAGTTATTAATGGCGTTTTTAAATGTTGCTCTCTTTGGAATCCTTATTGCTTACTGATTCTGAACCAAAACAAAGGTGAGTGCAAACTCACACATCTATTTAAGCTTTGCCCAGGTTACTTACGTACAAGAATTATAGCAAGAATTATTGTGTTAATTTTCATCTCATCATACTTGCATGAAAATTTATAGTGTCCAGCCTTTTAAAGTTTGTTATTTGCATGCGGTAGTGAGTTCATATCCAGGTTGCAAATTCTTATTTTTCTTGTGTGCGTTATCACATCAAAGGTTAAAATAGAAAAGATAGATAAGAATGCTCACCCCCACCCGAAGAGGAGAGAAAACCGGGATAAGAACGCTCGATGAATTCTTTGGTTTCCCAAGTACAATCTTTGGGATTTGCGGACCATTGAATTTTTTACAAGCGGTACTTCTTTATTCCGTAGGCGTTTAACCTCCGAAGCTAGCACACGAATAGGATTTTGCACAATAAACAAGTCGGGTGAGATCTCAAGATCTTGCAACATAGGAGGATCAATAATAGAATCTGAATCTCGGAGGCATCGACGAAGCTGGGATACATGAAATGCGTCATGAATTCTCGAAAACTGGATAGGTAGCGACACACGATAAGCAACTGGGCCAATGCGTTCCGTAATAGGAAACGGTCCAACATATCGAGAAGCCAATTTCCTGGCGTAGGTAAAACGTAGAGAAATTCCAACCTCTTGTTTCCACAGGCGTAGGGAAAATAATAAGGTGTATGGAATGGGTAGGCAATTCCCTACACATTCCCTACGCCGTAGTCAATTGTTGGAGAACCTGGCGCGCGTAGGAAATGTGTAGGGAATTCTCTACGCCGTCCCTACCCCTTCCCTATGTTTTCGCGTTTTCCCTACGCCGCGCCTACGCGGCGTAGGTATGGCGTAGGGAATTCTGGGTTGGAAAACAGCTCTCTTTTTTGTAGTGGAAGTGACGGTGAAGAACTTATGTTTCGGGTTGCTCGCACTGATCCATTGATCAGTCTCAAGAGAGGTCAACTAAAATTTATACTGTCATTTTCTTAGTTATTATGAGTGTATTTTTGATTGGCATTCCATAGCTACCTATGAACGTATTTCACTATTTCTATTGATGCTGCTAAAAAACAAAATTAAAACAAAATTTTAATTAATCAAAACCGTTTTCACACATAAAGCAGTTTTGGAATATTAGAAACAAACACATCAAAGCAGTTTTGGAAAAGAAATTCAACTTTTGAGTCATTACCCCAGGAATATTGCCAGTACCCGACCTTCGTGTGCTTCTTGAGGAAGTGCACGTCTCACCTTCTCCAATAAGCTGCATGTAAAGAAGGTTTAACTCGTCGTGAGAGAGCTCCCTACCCTGACTCTCGGTCATTTGAGCAACTCGCTCATTGTATTTGGCCTATAATTTACATAAAAAGTTAGGTTAACATAATTAGGAATTTGTAAATTATAATTCAAAACTTTTGTTGATTACATACAACAAACTGTTCCGAGTACTCATCATCCCCCATCTATAGAACCGTTCGGTTTCTCAACAAAATGTGTTCGAATGTACACATGCATGTATGTCGGTTTTCGACCTTGTTCTTTCTCCTAAAAAATAAAAATAATTTATCATGTGTTTATTTGGATTGTACACTATTATTAGTTAATAATTTAAACAATTACCATATCGTTCATCCATTGTGCCATTGATTTAGAACCACATCTATGTGGCCTTGGATTGCTATTGCGAGCGATTGAGTTCTTTTGAGAAAGCTCCTTCACATCCTCCCTCTCCCAGTAGGCTAAAAACTGTTGCCATACCTCATCTGTTATACAAGCATTCTTCTTTTTATACCTTTTCATGTCTCCAATAATCCACCTATACTTCAAAGAACACTTTTGATCCCATAATCGTTTGACATCAGCAAAAGAAGTGGCGGGATCCCAAGAGTACAATGCCTACACAAGAATTTGGGAATCGAATAAATAAACTAAAAAACTTAATCATGAATGGACTAAATATTGCAACATCCTGAATTTCAAAATTATTTCACCTTAAACTCTTCAAACCAATGATCCTTAATATTAGCAGGAATCATACTGAAACAAGGCCAAAATGATGTCAAACGGGCCTTAAGCATAGCAGATATAGTACGAGACGTCGAGGCACTATTCGCGAATTCCCAGCTGTTAATGAACAAATTATATTAAAGTCTGTAATGCATTATTTAAATATATAATAATTCGAAAGTTCATAAATTTTACTTACTCGCCATTCTCCCTATAATAGATATACATGGTGCCGACTGAGGAAGTCGACCCAGTCTGTGATATATGTCCAGATAGCTCAGGGGTGCCTTCATCATGATCACGTATATCTGAAGGGGTGGGTTGTTGATCGACAGAGGGTGGTGCTGGTTCGATCAAACCCAAACCACGTCCACTATCACTACGACCACCACTACTACTACGACCACCACTACTACGACGACCACCACCACGAGAACTCATATCTATTACATGAATACAACAATTGCAACTATATACATAAGATAAGCTAACATTTCAAAATGAAAAATGTGAACTTTATTTAAGACAAGGTTTGAAAACATACAGCAAATGACATAGAATGTAAACCAATCGAGCAACTAAAAACAAATGCGAACAATCATAATTAAATATACATGCTACCAATCTTCATTATCATCATCACTCTCAATATTTACACTGTCATCTTCAAGCTCACACTCATCTTCTTCTACTTCAATTTGCTCATCGTCATCTTCATCTACTTCGACCCCATCATTAACGTCATTAATTAGAGATCCTATGTCTTCTACTTGTTGTACAATCTCCAGTAGTTCATTAGGTTCTGGATCATTTTGATATGCCAAATTGTCGGTTATGACCATGTTTGAGTGAAATGACCATCTCGGTTTTGTTTTAATAACAGCCCACCAATCTGAACGACTGTTGTCGATAGCAGGATAGGGTGTGAAATAAACTTGTGTAGCTTGTGCTGCCAACACAAATGGATCATACCCTAAATATTTTTTTTTGTGGTTTACTTCAATAAGAGGGTAATCCTTATGTACGCGTTTTACTCCAATATTCGGCCTACTATCAAACCATCGACATTTGAATAGAAATGTTTTTAACTCCGGCACCACCGAATAAGTTAACTCGATTATTTCCTCAAGTACACCATAATAATCCTTTATGTCATCATCGTTGTTCCCACCTTTGATACAAACTCTGCTATTAACAGTTGTTTTTTTCTTTCCATATTCTTCGGTGTGAAACTTAAATCCATTTATAAACATTATTGGACATATTCTGTAACTATTACACGGACCAAATGCAAGTTTCCTATAACAAATGTCGGTGATGTTGTTCGTATCAACCTATCAATTTGAATCAAGTACACAAGTTAATATATAATGAATACCGCAAGGTTAAAATACATGACTTATCATACTTACATATTGTTTAAACCATCCCTCGAATTCCTTACAGAGTTCAACATTGGGATATTCACTTTCGAACTTGTTGTTTAAATCAAATATACATGTTAATATCTAAGGAGTATTGTGTGTAGCTTGAAAAGATTGACAATAATTTAGTTAATGAATAATCAAATTATTATAGTACCTTATAAGATCAGTTAATTCATTGCAATTAAGAAGCACAGTTGCCTTGGCTAGGTTATAATCCTTTGTTGTAGCGAAGCCTTTAACATTCTTCCATTTACCCGATGGACGTCCTTGTTTTTTGAATACCGGAAGAACGTTATCGATTGAATCATCCACAATATCATTTTCATTGCGATGACCACGATTGAAATTTAAATTAACGTGATCATCGAAATAATGACTAAAAAATATGGATGCTTCTTCAATAATGTATGCTTGACAAATAGAACCTTCAACACGTGCTTTCTGTTTCACTTTTTTCTTTAGGTGACCCAGATACCTTAATATGAAAATGTGTGAAATTAACTATAACATGTTCTATATTTAAACATTGCATAAATAAATATAACTATTACATACCTCTCAAAAGGATACATCCATCCATACTGCACTGGTCCCCGTAGTAACGCTTCAGTTGGTAAATGTACTGGTAAATGTTCCATGCAATTAAAAACTCCAGGGGAAATATTTTCTCCAATTTACATAGTAATTTGGGTATATCCCTTTCAAGCTTCTGCAAATGGCTTTTAGATAGAGTTGTCGAACATATCTCTTTAAAGAATAAACTAAGCTCTATTATAGGCATCCAAACCTTTTGTGGTAAAAGCTCCTTAAATACTATCGGAAATAGAGTCTCTAAAAATACATGGCAATCATGACTTTTCATACCTGACAGTATAAGATCCTTCATATCAACGCATCGTTTCATATTAGAAGCAATTCCATCAGGAAACCTCAAAGAATCGACCCACTCTAGTAATTTTATACAACGAGTCCTATCCAGCTCATAACATGCAAGAACTTTGAAGTTTGGACGAATAGGATTAATCTTAAGCTCTGGACGATTGCAATAGTATTCGATATCTTTTCTTGATCTCAAATCATCTTTGGTTTTTCCCTTCGCATTCATAATTGTATGAAAGAAATTCTCAAATGCATTTTTTTCAATATGCATCACATCTAAATTGTGTCGAAGTTTTAGATCTTTCCAATATGGTAATTCCCAAAATATACTATGTTTGCACCAATTGTGATAATCCCCTTTGCCAGGAATTTTGGGCTCTTTGTTTCCCGTCTCGTGTAATTTTGCATAATCTTTTACAATATCAAATACTTCTTCTCCATTCAAAAATGTTGGTGGTTGCAAATTTACAGTTTTATTTCTTTCAAAGTTTTTCTTATCACGTCTAAACGTGTCATTTGTATGCAAAAATCGACGGTGGCAATCCCACCAACACTGCTTACCACCATGCTTCAGTGTAAATGCTTTTGTTGAATCCATGCACACGGGGCAAGATAATTTACCTCCCGTACTCCAGCCCGAAAGCATCCCGTACGCGGGAAAATCGCTTATCGTCCACAACAAACAAGCAAATAGTTTGAAATTTTTCTTCTTTGACACGTCGTACGTGTCAATACCCTCTATCCACATTTTCTTTAAGTCCTCGATTAAAGGTTGCAAATAAACATCTATTCCGTTTTTTGGATTTTTGGGTCCAGGAACAATTAGGGTTAAGAACATGTATGGATTTTGCATACACATCCAAGGAGGCAAATTGTAAGGTGTCAAAATAACTGGCCAAGTGGAGTATTTTTTGCCATACTGGCTAAAAGGTTGGAAACCATCAGTGCATAAACCGAGCCTAATATTTCGTGACTCCTTGGCAAAATCAGGATATTTGTCATCGAAATGTTTCCATGCTTCTCCATCTGCAGGATGACATAAAACCCCTTCCTCTCGAACTCGTTCACTATGCCATCTCATGTGCTTCGCAGTGGCATAAGACGAATACAATCTTTGCAATCTAGGAATAATCGGAAGATAATGTAAACGAGTAAAAGACACACCTTTACCGTTACTTTTTATCTTTTCATATCTTCCTAAGCCACAAAATTTACATTGTGAACGGTCTATGTCCTCTTTCCAATATAGCATACACCCACTTCGACATGTATCTATCTTTTCATACGGCAATCCGAATGCGGACACTTGGTTTTTTAATTGATACCAATTTTCAGCCAATCTAGTTTGCAAACCGGATGGAACCACATCTCGAATTAAGCTAAGAACGTCATTCATTAATTTTTGGGTACCGTTATTTGTGGATTTTATAGCAACTAACCTAGCAGTTGCTGCCAACTCTGTCATAGGACATCCATCAAAAAGCGGTCTTTTTGATGCTTCTAACAAGTCAAATTTTTTTTTAGCTTTTGGATTTGGTTCTTCCTCTACATCTAATGAATTAGGCAGCATGCTCGGACCAGCGGCATCAATAACCATTTCAGTCATTCTATTTTCTGTACTAGTAGATTCATCAAAATCAACGTCAATATTTACGTTATCATCCTGAACAACTACCGACATATTAATAACGTTCATCGCATCTTCACCATGATGTATCCACACATAGTAATCGTCCATAAAACCGTTTTTAGTCAAATGCCTTTGAACAATTTCATAAGAATGATGTTTTGTGGCTTTGCATTTCTTACAAGGACAATGGATTTCTGTCATGTTTGTTCCATTGGAAGATGCCACTAGCATGAACTCAGTTAAACCTCTTAAAAATTGAAATGGAATTGTTCCTCTATGCCCAACAGTTTTGTACATCCAAGCGCGACGAACTTTCAAATGTTCCATCTTCTACTGCATAATTAAGATATGTTATATTATAAGATGAGTACTTATATTATTACTATATAGAACTATAGTTATTTCATTATTTTAATTACTACCCAATTATTTTATATAGATAGATATAATTTCAAATTCGTATACATATAAATACAATATTAGATGTATGCTTGTTTAACTTAAAAGTTCTAATTCTTCTAAATGTTTAAATTCTTACATTTATGCAAATTAAATATATCTTATCGTAACCCTAATAGAAATTTGTCTATTGTTTATTTAATCGAACTTTCCATTAGAACTGTTTATTTATGGGCTCAGTCAACCTACTTCCCATTACAAACAAAACCTTGTTTTTACATTTCATAAATCATTCCGCCTCAAGTGGTACAACAAAATTTCGGCAGCACTTCCCCTTATTCCCCGTATCATACGCCTATGCGCGTACACGGGGAACAAAAAAGAAGCACTCTCGAAATTTTGTCACCACTTGAATTGAAATGATTTATGTAATGTAAAAACTTAGTTTTGTTTGTAACTTGTTCAATACAGGGACAAATTCAACAAATACCGTATTAGATGAATATTGATGTCCGTTTCACAACAAAACGAACATCTATATAACGATCATATACGATACCTGTCAAACGGGGCCAAACATTAATCTATGCTGAACAATTTTTTTAATTAACTTCTTTGAATAAAAAGTTAAAATGGTTTAAATTTTAAATAGAATATTCGTTAATAAAATATAAAACATGCTTTTAGTGTCTTAATATTATGTTAAAAAGAGGTGGTTATAATTTATAATAATTATTGTACATCCAGATACTATAAAACTAAATTATGGTGGACAGAGTTTGCGGTAGTGAAAGGAGAATATGGTGCAGTGGTAAGGTGATTGATGCAGAAGTTGATATAGTTATGGTTTTAGGTTGCAAGACATGACGAGATAACCTATCAAATGTTGTTTTAATATGTACCGACTAAATTGCCACTTTTGTTAATGTTTCAGGAACAGGAATACGACTTGCAAAAGCTGGGTTTGCTGTATATGGGATTGATTATGAAGGTCATGGAAAATCAAATGGTTTGCAGGCTTACATTCCTAGCTTTGATGAGCTCACAAATGATTGCTCCGATCATTTTTCAAAGATAATGGCAATTTACAATTACTAATGATGGCTTGTATGGCTCCTTCTCTTTTTACTCCCCTTTTCAGTTTATCAGATCGACGCATATATATTAACTAATTCTTTAATCCTCTATATTTCCGTCTTTTACATTTGTTCCCTCTTCCACTGCAACAAGCACATGCTAAAGCTGATAAAAAAAATTCATTTGATATCAAGTTATTTTAATAACAATGTCAATGACATCTAATTTTCAATTTACTTTTATACAAAGTTATCTACATGTATGCTTCTAATCCAAGTATCAGAATCTCCCTGCGTCTCCTGCTTTAAACTTTTCATTTAATGACCATTATTTTGGGCTTAATTATTTTTATTGTTGCTCCCATGCTCAGCAACAAGGTGAATCGTGTGACGAAACACTGTTACATTACAAAAATCGTAAAGCATTTTGATTTTCCAAACATAATGCAATTTACAATTACTACTGTAATTATTACTTATTCATCGACATAACGACAATTCTGTAACGGTGATAGTCATAGACTTACCGGTAAAAATACGACATTAGTGTTACCTGATCAAAGCCGATGATGGAGTTTCTTCGATAGATGCGCCTGTAGTCGTGGAATGCTCGATCGGTTGCTGCTGTAGTCGGTTGGAGGTGGAAACGAATTGGGATTTAGGGTTTTGGTAGTTTAGTTGTTTTGGAGGTGGAAACGATTTAGGGTTGCTATTGTAGTCGCCTGTAGTTTAGTCGTATTTTGGATGCAAAAGTTCAACAGATACGTTATCAAAAGTTGAACAGATATGTCTATATTTTTCAAATTTATGTTAACTAGGTTAAAATTTAAACCCAAGTATAATCAATTATCAAAAGAAAAAAAAGACTTTTACAATAATAAAGAAAAACAATAACTTATTAAAAAATGTCACATTTCTAACAAAAGCAGATTTTCCACAAAGTTTAATCAGTTTTATTTTTAAGTTTAACTGAATTTAATTTTTTTTTATATAATGTAAATTTCTTGCTTACTTTTCTTGAATCATAATTTTCATATTTCGGACTATTAATTTGGTATTTCAACTTATTAAATTTAATTATTATTCTTTTTTAGTTAATTAAACATCTAAAAGTTAATTATTATAATTTAAGTTTAATATATATATATATATACATATAATTTTATTTTAGTTTCGAAAGTTAATACGATTTACTGAAAAATTAAATTATATATTTTTATAATATAATTTCAAGTTAAACTACAAAAGTTAATAATTGTCTGGCGTAGGTAAAACGTAGAGAAATTCCAACCTCTTGTTTCCACAGGCGTAGGGAATGCGTAGGGAAAATAATAAGGTGTATGGAATGGGTAGGCAATTCCCTACACATTCCCTACGCCGTAGTCAATTGTTGGAGAACCTGGCGCGCGTAGGAAATGTATAGGGAATTCTCTACGCCGTCCCTACCCCTTCCCTATGTTTCCACGTTTTCCCTACGCCGCGCCTACGCGGCGTAGGTATGGCGTAGGGAATTCTGGGTTGGAAAACAGCTCTCTTTTTTGTAGTGTTCCAGATTTATTTTTTCTTTCTTTTGGGCTAAAATTTGTTAACAAGCTTTGGCTTCCATGCATGCTTCTAGATTGACACTAGATTAATTGCATCTTTTTTTCTTACATGGGTGTTCCTGCCTACATATATTTTTCACACCCCAATTCTAAACACTTTGATGAAATCTTAATTTGGAAACATTGGGCTTTTAATGGTGTAAGAATATACTACTTCTAGGTAGAAATTGATTGTTCAAACCAAAATAAAAAATAGAAGAAAAGAACATTGGTCATATTTTATGTACTCCATTATTTGATCGCTATATAATGCTGAATGTCCTTTCTATAAAGTGGATTAAAAGTTTGTATGCAGCAGTCTATCGGATGAAAGTCATGGTTGAGTGCGTTAGTTTACCGATGGAGTGTGAGATTGTGCCTGTGGCGTTAGAGTCTGAGACAGTAAGACCTGTGACATTGTTGCCATCGCATGAGATATCATTCCACTGGCAGCAGTCTGTAGATTTATTCCAAGTTGATAATCTTGTTGGGTTGCCTAATGAACGCTTCAGTTTTAAAAGAACGTCTGCTTCGTGTTCGCTGCATTTGGATGTTGATAAGGTTGGAGTTGTTATTAATGCTAGGATTTGGAGTTGTTTGGGCTGTTTATGAATAAGCAAGCATGGTGTAAGAATCTGCTTCTAGAAGAAAATGGGTTTCTGTAAAAACGCGCATGCTGTTATTAATGGGTTTCTTCAAACATTTCTCTGTCTCCTCCATTTCTTTTATTTTAGCTTTAGTAAACAATTCAAACAAGCCTCCACCTTTCAAAAAGTAAAAACAAACATTTTACTCAATTAAAAATTCTAAAAGAAATATGATCTTTGAGCTCCTGATTGGTTGAGTAACAATCTGGCTTGCTTTGGTTGATCTCGGCTGAGTGCTTGAGGTGCAGAACAGTTAGCAGTGTTTGGGTTTGAAGCTAGGTTTAGATTTGGTTTCAATTCAAGTAGTGTTTGGAGAACTGAAGCCTGGATTCTTTCTTGGGGTGTCGAAGTGCAGCAGGCGGATAGAAATGTTTAGTCAGTAAAAACGCTGGGCAATAGCCTTATATGCTTGTAGGATAATTGTTTCGCTCGATAAATGTTGTTTAATGTGTCTTTCTTGATTGTTTCTTTATAAAACGATAGTATTATGATAGTAGGATTGTGAAAAAACATATATTTACTGTTGCAGTAGGATTTTTACTTCTGTAGGAGCAAAAACTATTTCCAAATCGAACTCAGTGCAAAAAAAAAATATTAAACAACAGAAACATATATGGAGAGACCCACAAATTTCTTGCTTACTGACAATATCAGTCAATTAATTACCAGCAAACTGTCATGTGCTTTGCATTTTACATATTGGACCACTGAACGAAGAAAGAACTTGTAACGATCCGGATTTTCGCGTTCGAAAATCGACATCCATACTTTACATCGTACTCGAATGTCATAGATTCGACCGTTCAAATCCGATTCGCCGGAGCTTATAACACCATTAAGTATAACAACACAGCGGAATAAAAGAATAATACATTGATATACAATATCTGATACAACAGAATGATACAATGAATATCAATATACATCAGAGATGATACAACAAATAGCAGCGGAATAGAAAACGATAACACCAGCAGCGGAATAGAATGTCTCCAATAGAATGCTCCAAGATAAGCAACGTCAGTCCATGAATTCCAAGAACTGAACTAGCTCCAGATAATCTACTAAACCTGAATATCTGAAAAACCCAACTCTAGACTGCCCGTGTGGAAAATAGTGGGCACCCAGAGTTTAGGAAGGGAACAATAAACTCCGGATCAGTCATGGGACTGGTGTGAGCAACAAAAACAGTTTATCTTTAAAAACAAATAGCAAAAGAATTTTAAAGTCAATTCGCAATGCTTTTTGGAAAATGAAACTACCATAAGACCTCCCACCACACACACAATGCAAACGCAGACTTGGAGGAGATTTCTTCTTATGATAGTCAAAGATGCTTACTACGCAAAATCAAATCATTTTGATATTATTATTAGTGCATAGTGGAAAACATTTCGAAAGTAGAATATAAATCTTAGCCAGCATAGGTACCATTATATTATGCCTACTATAGCTACCATATTAGATGGCAGGTTCTACAACTAATACCGTACACAGTTCGTATTGGAAGATGGATTTCCAACAAATGGTCAGGCTAAGGAACTTCCTTTTCCACGATGGGTACGTCCCTGGAATAGACGACCCGAGAACCTAACCGGATCTCTGCCAACACAAGGCCGGGTTACCTCTGCAAAAATAGGTAACTACTGACACGCGTATGCCATCCCCCGATCGTCACCGATCTTCCCGAGGATCCCCGATTTCCAACAAACCACAAAGTAATAAATTTGCAGCAACCACAGAGGTTAAGTATCTGGGCTCCATACCATGATACCACCTTTATCCAGAAGGAATGACATACACTAAGGGGCGCTACTCCCTAGAACCTTGCCGCATCTTTCCTGTTTTGACCATTTCCGGGGTGTGAGGCTCGACGAAGTCTCGTCCACAAAGCTACGCTTTGTTTACAAAGCCATGCTTCGGGTCAAACAAATGATCAACCTATGATCACAAAGATATAAGATCAAACAAATGATCATATCGCAAATGATCAAACACTGATCATCACACAGCAACACTCAGCATGCCACATTACCAAATTGGGATATATCGCTGATAAATTTCAACTACATAACCTCTGAGCTCGTACGTCTCAGAGAAGGGTGTTAAGCTAAGAGAATAAATTCTCCGCCACCAAACAGAAATGTATTTGAAAGAAATCGGCTTTATATCTCAAAGTGTAATGTCAGACATGTATCCATACAAGTCTGTTCCGGGTTCGAACAGAACCGAAGGCACTTCTCACGAAGCCCTTGCAATTCCGGATAACTTTCAATCACGTCCGGACTTCCCGTCACAAAAGAGTGATATAAATCTCTATACCGGCGCGACTCAGTGCAGAGACATTCGACAGGTTGTCCTTTCATTTTCGAAAAATATCCGGTCTTCAACACCAGTCTTCAAATGCTATCCATATACGACGTATCACTATTCGGAATGAGTTATACGACCCAAAGGTCCTTTCCCGGCTAACCCGAATAGTGAGCGAAATATTTAAAAACATACGGATATTGGGATTTCAATTAAGTCACAACTTAAACCCAAACTTTCTTTACAAATGGTTTATCAAATTACCATTTTTAATCTTTTAAACAAAAAGATTCAATTCACAAAGTTCACTTAATTTCACAAAGATTCATTCTCAGATTTTTCCAAATCGATTTCCATTTCAATTTAATTAATTCGTTAAATCTTTAAATCAAAGATTTAACTTATTACTTTCAAAACAATTCCATTTCGGATGGTTTAAATAAATCATCATTTTAAATCTGTTAAAAATAGACAGATTTAATTCATAGCTTTCGAAAAGAATTCATTTATAACTTGGAAAACCATTTTTCAATTCACTTGAAATTCCTTTAATTAACTGGAATTTCATTTCTTATCTGAAAGCTTTTATCATTTGAAAACAACAGTTTTCAACTTGGAAATCTGATTCATTCATACGAGTTGAAATTCTTGGTTTAAATTCAAATTCCCCAAATTAATACTTTAAAATGGTTTAATTCATACAAACACATTTATATCATCTTTTATCCCTAGTTTCCAAATCATAGATTTAATTTCAAACTTGAATTCAAATTTAAATCAAATTATTTAAATTTCAAAACTCGATTAAGTTATTCAAAATAACTTTTATCTTTGAAATTCCATTTCATAAGCTTTTTATTTTAAACCCAAATTTCAAATTTCAAAATCAATTGAAATTAAAATTTCAATTTCAAAAACATCAAATTTAAATTATCTCTGACTTAACCGATTTCCACGTGAAATCCATATTTGTGGGTGTAAAAGTGTGGTCCAGGGGTTTCACACACAATAGTGCAACATCAATCATCACAGATATATCGATAAGCGATATAATCGATAACGCTTATCTTCATTCACAGATCACAGATATAATAAACTTATCGGTCACAAAGATTCACAATTACAATTCGATGTGGGTTTCGGATAACCAACTGGAATCCGACTCCCTGTCGCATCGAAATTCAAATGCCGTTTACGGGTCAAGGGTTTTCATATTCACATAGTAATATATCACAGAAACGGAAAATCCCAGATCACAACATAAATCAGAATATATCACACCGTATCACAGATCAGGAAATGTCAACAATTCACAAGTAAGGTCAGACATTCAATAATCATTTATAAGCAAAATTAATTAATTGTTTAATCCTAATTAATTCAATCACATTAATTACTTATGAATTAATTATCCAATCCTGATAAATTGATTACAATCATTTGATATAAATTAATTAATCAATTACCTTAATTAATTAAATTATTCTTAATTACTCACATTAATTAAATTAATCTCCATTTGATTAATTATCCTGAATTTATCATAATAAGTAATTATTCCTAATTACTTAATTAACTCTAACCACTAATCAATTTCTTTTTAACTAAATAATTATCTTTTAATCATTTCCATTGGTTGATTAACCTTTAACATAAATTAATTAATCCCAAATTAATTACCTTAATTAATTTATCACATTATACTTTGTATTAATATTGATAAATCACTTGATTAATCAACTTTAATCATTAATTAATATTTAATTAATAATTCTTCATTAATGATTTTAACCCTTTAATCACTTACTTCATTAATCCGAATCGTTAATAAATCATCATTAAACCTTTATTAATTTAAAAACCAATCTCATTTTTTTTGTTGGTTTTTATTTCGGGATTTAGAATGATTTCTTATTTAACTTTGATAAAGTTTAAAACCAATTTTTCCTTTAGATTTACATGTTAAAGTAATATTTTAATTATAAAAGAAATTTAAAAGGGTTTAAAATCAATTTACTTTAAATTTCACATATTAAAAGAAACCTTTACATTTAAACTTATTTAAAGATTTAAATTTATAAAACTTAATTTTATTTAAAAATCTGGAATTCAAAGTTAAATTTGAATCCAAGTTTACAAATTTTGATTTAATTTTGTTTACAATTCAATTTCGTTTTAAGTTCAAATCTTTTTAAACTCACTTATCTTTTAGTTATTTAAACAATTTAAATTCTAAAAAAAGATTTTTATTTCAGACTAAGTTCTAAACTGAACTTGAATTCATATTTTAACTTTTTGTTTATACCTCAGTTTAAACCTTGCTTTATAATTTTAAAATGAAAATTTTAAATTATAAAGCAGAACAGGGTTCGAAACCTGGTAACAATATCTACCCGAGCTCATCAAAAACTGCTCCGAGTCCCAACCAAAAATCCTTCGAGCAAAACACACAGCAACGCGAGGAAAAAGAAAAGGAAACTCGAGACAACCTCAAACACTCCCAGATCACAAAAGCCAGTGCACGGTGCACGTGCACGATTCCGGCGAGCCTCTCCAGTTGACTTCACATCGTCGAACACGTCGACGACCATCTACCCATTCGATCCTGACCACCCAGACTCCATCACCATCCCAAAATCGAAATCAAGACCTCCGATCGAATTGGAACAGAAACCTCGACCACGATTCCTCCTCGTCCTCACTGCTTCGACCATCGTTGGTACTAAAACTCCGGCCACGTCTTCGACAAACCCCGAACTTCCACCACCCTGAGTCCTGTAGAGCTCGATCAACTCGAGATGCCTCACCAACCAAAAATCTTGACCTCACAAAGAACTAGGGTTAGAAACTTCAACTCGTTGCCTACGTCACCACCGTGATCTATCCACCATCCCTATATTTTTCCTCGACACTTCGTTGGCTCATCCACCTCCTCGAGAAACTCCAGCCTTCCTAGATACTTAGATCACCAGAGAACCCAAATATTCCCATTTCCATTCAAACCCAAACTACTACCTCAACGCTTGATTAAAAATAGTAATTTTGGTTTTAAAAATCAAGTTTTTGTTTGAGGATTTGATTCATGAGCCTGAACCCCTGATTTATAAGAATTGAGCTTTAACTTATTTAAGGTTTCCACTGTTATTTTATAATTTCCAGAACTAGTACAACCTGTTTTTCTTTTAACAAAATTTTTAGATTCAAGTGTATGTTGTAACAAACATTTTATGTTCAGAACTTAAGTTTTATCAAAGTTCGAATTTAGAGCAAATGCATTTTTTTGATGAATATCCAAGCCTTAAGTCAAAACAGTTTTGTTCAGAGGCTACAACAGGGTACACAAACATCATCTATATACACAGACAGAACCATATATACCAGCATACTTAATTTAAATCACACTTCTGCAAATAGTTTCAGATGCTTAAGTTTAAAAAAAATGATGTTACTCGCTGATAAAAGGATTTTTGTTTAGAAGATTGCTCACAAACAAAAACAAACAGGTTCAGGAAGGAGATTTGCTCACCTGGTCTAAAAGAAAGAACAGAGCATCATCATCTTGAATTCGAAAGCAGGCTTTTAAAAGTTGCTAGTTGATCTTTTTATCTTCTTTCTGATTTTTATTTGTTTCCAGTTTTGAATCTTTGCATTGCTTGATTAAGTTGAATTTGTTTTCTGGTTTTATTTCCTTGTTAAATTGAATTTGAGCTTGTATAAGTGGAAGCTTTGTTTTCACTGCTAAGTTTGAAAACAAACGAATGGAATGAAGTGGTGATGTTGTTTTTCTTTATACAAGGTGATATCTTTGTTTGTACAATATCATGGCTGAGGTTGCTTTCATTAAATGCTTGAAGCATGTTGCATTTATTGCTTTGTACCATATATACTTTCTTAGCTTTCAAACTCGGCTGAGATGATTTTAGTGGCTTGCCTGCCCATGCTTTGTACATATTTTCTTTTTCTTATTTTTGCAAGTGTATATATATATATTTAAACTTCTTTGCTTTGGCCATCCTTGACTTCGGCTGAGGTGATATTTTATTGTGTACATATTTAACTTGGCCTTGTTTATCTATACTTGAGTATACTTATTCCCTTTGCTTATTTTCTTTTGTTTATCACTTTATCTACTATCTACTTTCCTTTACTTGCCTACTCATCCTTTACATATATTTACTTATTTGTTTTGTTTCAAGTGTACATGCTTATTTGGCTTGCTTTCCTTTTTAACTTGTATTTTATTTTATTACTTTATAAATAATTTTCTATTTTAACATTGTTGTTTAAAGTTTACTTTGTATTGATTTACTTAGATATGTAATAAAAATCTAATTTTATAAAACTATATATATATATACACACACAATTATTCATTTTAATCTCAAATGATTTATACAGTATATACTTAGATATCGGGGAAACTCGCTCTCAACTTATCAATTAAATTTACAAATTTTTTATCAAAAATTTATTTAATTACCCCCTTTAATTCAAAAATTCAATAAATTATAAATTTAAATAAATTTAAATTTCGGGGTCGTTACAAATTTCCCCCCTTAAAAGAATTTCGTCCTCGAAATTCGCAGGCACGAACAACACTGAGATAGACAGAGGTGATCTCCTATAATTCCTCAAACACAAGATATGGATTCCAAACTCAAGTCGGAATATCTCAGAATACATACCAATTTGTCCCTCTTCGGACTTCGGTATTCAAAAGAAATTACAATAGAATTTCAAATTCGGTTTTAAACGAAATCGTTTTATTGATTACATTCAAATTTTAGCTTCATATCCTATTAATTAATTTAACTCAATTTAAAATTTTCAATTTCAAATTCATTAAGATATAAATCAAAAAGTGATAAGAAATCGATGAAAATACGAAGTAAGAATTTTCTACAAGGATTCGTAGGCCATCACCGCACCGAAACTTCTTCTTGTAGCTGATACGAAGAAATGAAAAGAATTTGGAAACGAATCAAAGAATATTGATAGAGAAAGATTGTTTCCACTGTTGTAGGGTATTGACCATTTATAGTCGTATTCCCTTGTCCCCTATCTCGTCCTCTTCTTGCACTCATACTCACTATCAGTGGATAGTAAGAGAATTTACTGAGACGTTCAGACGGATATCTGAGAGATTACTCATTCTAGAGTTTACTTCACTCTATCTCTAACGAGCTACTTAACGTGTTATACACCTGAGCTAAAGTTCAACCTTAGCTCTGATACCACTTGTAACGATCCACAGACAGCGGCCACCGGTAGGCTTTGCAACCATCCCAGTCCCACCGTGGCTTACATTGGCACCTCGCATTTACTTTTACGGCCAGCCTCTCGACTGTCACGGCATCTGCCTAACCAACCCATCCCTCTCAGGGACATGTAGGGGTAAGAGTCTCCCGTTTGCCACCAAACCGCGAAGCGAGAATCCCCTATCATGCTGTAATATAGCAAGACTGGTGTGAGCAACAAAAACAGTTTATCTTTAAAAACAAATAGCAAAAGAATTTTAAAGTCAATTCGCAATGCTTTTTGGAAAATGAAACTACCATAAGACCTCCCACCACACACACAATGCAAACGCAGACTTGGAGGAGATTTCTTCTTATGATAGTCAAAGATGCTTACTACGCAAAATCAAATCATTTTGATATTATTATTAGTGCATAGTGGAAAACATTTCAAAAGTAGAATATAAATCTTAGCCAGCATAGGTACCATTATATTATGCCTACTATAGCTACCATATTAGATGGCAGGTTCTACAACTAATACCGTACACAGTTCGTATTGGAAGATGGATTTCCAACAAATGGTCAGGCTAAGGAACTTCCTTTTCCACGATGGGTACGTCCCTGGAATAGACGACCCGAGAACCTAACCGGATCTCTGCCAACACAAGGCCGGGTTACCTCTGCAAAAATAGGTAACTACTGACACGCGTATGCCATCCCCCGATCGTCACCGATCTTCCCGAGGATCCCCGATTTCCAACAAACCACAAAGTAATAAATTTGCAGCAACCACAGAGGTTAAGTATCTGGGCTCCATACCATGATACCACCTTTATCCAGAAGGAATGACATACACTAAGGGGCGCTACTCCCTAGAACCTTGCCGCATCTTTCCTGTTTTGACCATTTCCGGGGTGTGAGGCTCGACGAAGTCTCGTCCACAAAGCTACGCTTTGTTTACAAAGCCATGCTTCGGGTCAAACAAATGATCAACCTATGATCACAAAGATATAAGATCAAACAAATGATCATATCGCAAATGATCAAACACTGATCATCACACAGCAACACTCAGCATGCCACATTACCAAATTGGGATATATCGCTGATAAATTTCAACTACATAACCTCTGAGCTCGTACGTCTCAGAGAAGGGTGTTAAGCTAAGAGAATAAATTCTCCGCCACCAAACAGAAATGTATTTGAAAGAAATCGGCTTTATATCTCAAAGTGTAATGTCAGACATGTATCCATACAAGTCTGTTCCGGGTTCGAACAGAACCGAAGGCACTTCTCACGAAGCCCTTGCAATTCCGGATAACTTTCAATCACGTCCGGACTTCCCGTCACAAAAGAGTGATATAAATCTCTATACCGGCGCGACTCAGTGCAGAGACATTCGACAGGTTGTCCTTTCATTTTCGAAAAATATCCGGTCTTCAACACCAGTCTTCAAATGCTATCCATATACGACGTATCACTATTCGGAATGAGTTATACGACCCAAAGGTCCTTTCCCGGCTAACCCGAATAGTGAGCGAAATATTTAAAAACATACGGATATTGGGATTTCAATTAAGTCACAACTTAAACCCAAACTTTCTTTACAAATGGTTTATCAAATTACCATTTTTAATCTTTTAAACAAAAAGATTCAATTCACAAAGTTCACTTAATTTCACAAAGATTCATTCTCAGATTTTTCCAAATCGATTTCCATTTCAATTTAATTAATTCGTTAAATCTTTAAATCAAAGATTTAACTTATTACTTTCAAAACAATTCCATTTCGGATGGTTTAAATAAATCATCATTTTAAATCTGTTAAAAATAGACAGATTTAATTCATAGCTTTCGAAAAGAATTCATTTATAACTTGGAAAACCATTTTTCAATTCACTTGAAATTCCTTTAATTAACTGGAATTTCATTTCTTATCTGAAAGCTTTTATCATTTGAAAACAACAGTTTTCAACTTGGAAATCTGATTCATTCATACGAGTTGAAATTCTTGGTTTAAATTCAAATTCCCCAAATTAATACTTTAAAATGGTTTAATTCATACAAACACATTTATATCATCTTTTATCCCTAGTTTCCAAATCATAGATTTAATTTCAAACTTGAATTCAAATTTAAATCAAATTATTTAAATTTCAAAACTCGATTAAGTTATTCAAAATAACTTTTATCTTTGAAATTCCATTTCATAAGCTTTTTATTTTAAACCCAAATTTCAAATTTCAAAATCAATTGAAATTAAAATTTCAATTTCAAAAACATCAAATTTAAATTATCTCTGACTTAACCGATTTCCACGTGAAATCCATATTTGTGGGTGTAAAAGTGTGGTCCAGGGGTTTCACACACAATAGTGCAACATCAATCATCACAGATATATCGATAAGCGATATAATCGATAACGCTTATCTTCATTCACAGATCACAGATATAATAAACTTATCGGTCACAAAGATTCACAATTACAATTCGATGTGGGTTTCGGATAACCAACTGGAATCCGACTCCCTGTCGCATCGAAATTCAAATGCCGTTTACGGGTCAAGGGTTTTCATATTCACATAGTAATATATCACAGAAACGGAAAATCCCAGATCACAACATAAATCAGAATATATCACACCGTATCACAGATCAGGAAATGTCAACAATTCACAAGTAAGGTCAGACATTCAATAATCATTTATAAGCAAAATTAATTAATTGTTTAATCCTAATTAATTCAATCACATTAATTACTTATGAATTAATTATCCAATCCTGATAAATTGATTACAATCATTTGATATAAATTAATTAATCAATTACCTTAATTAATTAAATTATTCTTAATTACTCACATTAATTAAATTAATCTCCATTTGATTAATTATCCTGAATTTATCATAATAAGTAATTATTCCTAATTACTTAATTAACTCTAACCACTAATCAATTTCTTTTTAACTAAATAATTATCTTTTAATCATTTCCATTGGTTGATTAACCTTTAACATAAATTAATTAATCCCAAATTAATTACCTTAATTAATTTATCACATTATACTTTGTATTAATATTGATAAATCACTTGATTAATCAACTTTAATCATTAATTAATATTTAATTAATAATTCTTCATTAATGATTTTAACCCTTTAATCACTTACTTCATTAATCCGAATCGTTAATAAATCATCATTAAACCTTTATTAATTTAAAAACCAATCTCATTTTTTTTGTTGGTTTTTATTTCGGGATTTAGAATGATTTCTTATTTAACTTTGATAAAGTTTAAAACCAATTTTTCCTTTAGATTTACATGTTAAAGTAATATTTTAATTATAAAAGAAATTTAAAAGGGTTTAAAATCAATTTACTTTAAATTTCACATATTAAAAGAAACCTTTACATTTAAACTTATTTAAAGATTTAAATTTATAAAACTTAATTTTATTTAAAAATCTGGAATTCAAAGTTAAATTTGAATCCAAGTTTACAAATTTTGATTTAATTTTGTTTACAATTCAATTTCGTTTTAAGTTCAAATCTTTTTAAACTCACTTATCTTTTAGTTATTTAAACAATTTAAATTCTAAAAAAAGATTTTTATTTCAGACTAAGTTCTAAACTGAACTTGAATTCATATTTTAACTTTTTGTTTATACCTCAGTTTAAACCTTGCTTTATAATTTTAAAATGAAAATTTTAAATTATAAAGCAGAACAGGGTTCGAAACCTGGTAACAATATCTACCCGAGCTCATCAAAAACTGCTCCGAGTCCCAACCAAAAATCCTTCGAGCAAAACACACAGCAACGCGAGGAAAAAGAAAAGGAAACTCGAGACAACCTCAAACACTCCCAGATCACAAAAGCCAGTGCACGGTGCACGTGCACGATTCCGGCGAGCCTCTCCAGTTGACTTCACATCGTCGAACACGTCGACGACCATCTACCCATTCGATCCTGACCACCCAGACTCCATCACCATCCCAAAATCGAAATCAAGACCTCCGATCGAATTGGAACAGAAACCTCGACCACGATTCCTCCTCGTCCTCACTGCTTCGACCATCGTTGGTACTAAAACTCCGGCCACGTCTTCGACAAACCCCGAACTTCCACCACCCTGAGTCCTGTAGAGCTCGATCAACTCGAGATGCCTCACCAACCAAAAATCTCGACCTCACAAAGAACTAGGGTTAGAAACTTCAACTCGTTACCTACGTCACCACCGTGATCTATCCACCATCCCTATATTTTTCCTCGACACTTCGTTGGCTCATCCACCTCCTCGAGAAACTCCAGCCTTCCTAGATACTTAGATCACCAGAGAACCCAAATATTCCCATTTCCATTCAAACCCAAACTACTACCTCAACGCTTGATTAAAAATAGTAATTTTGGTTTTAAAAATCAAGTTTTTGTTTGAGGATTTGATTCATGAGCCTGAACCCCTGATTTATAAGAATTGAGCTTTAACTTATTTAAGGTTTCCACTGTTATTTTATAATTTCCAGAACTAGTACAACCTGTTTTTCTTTTAACAAAATTTTTAGATTCAAGTGTATGTTGTAACAAACATTTTATGTTCAGAACTTAAGTTTTATCAAAGTTCGAATTTAGAGCAAATGCATTTTTTTGATGAATATCCAAGCCTGAAGTCAAAACAGTTTTGTTCAGAGGCTACAACAGGGTACACAAACATCATCTATATACACAGACAGAACCATATATACCAGCATACTTAATTTAAATCACACTTCTGCAAATAGTTTCAGATGCTTAAGTTTAAAAAAAATGATGTTACTCGCTGATAAAAGGATTTTTGTTTAGAAGATTGCTCACAAACAAAAACAAACAGGTTCAGGAAGGAGATTTGCTCACCTGGTCTAAAAGAAAGAACAGAGCATCATCATCTTGAATTCGAAAGCAGGCTTTTAAAAGTTGCTAGTTGATCTTTTTATCTTCTTTCTGATTTTTATTTGTTTCTAGTTTTGAATCTTTGCATTGCTTGATTAAGTTGAATTTGTTTTCTGGTTTTATTTCCTTGTTAAATTGAATTTGAGCTTGTATAAGTGGAAGCTTTGTTTTCACTGCTAAGTTTGAAAACAAACGAATGGAATGAAGTGGTGATGTTGTTTTTCTTTATACAAGGTGATATCTTTGTTTGTACAATATCATGGCTGAGGTTGCTTTCATTAAATGCTTGAAGCATGTTGCATTTATTGCTTTGTACCATATATACTTTCTTAGCTTTCAAACTCGGCTGAGATGATTTTAGTGGCTTGCCTGCCCATGCTTTGTACATATTTTCTTTTTCTTATTTTTGCAAGTGTATATATATATATTTAAACTTCTTTGCTTTGGCCATCCTTGACTTCGGCTGAGGTGATATTTTATTGTGTACATATTTAACTTGGCCTTGTTTATCTATACTTGAGTATACTTATTCCCTTTGCTTATTTTCTTTTGTTTATCACTTTATCTACTATCTACTTTCCTTTACTTGCCTACTCATCCTTTACATATATTTACTTATTTGTTTTGTTTCAAGTGTACATGCTTATTTGGCTTGCTTTCCTTTTTAACTTGTATTTTATTTTATTACTTTATAAATAATTTTCTATTTTAACATTGTTGTTTAAAGTTTACTTTGTATTGATTTACTTAGATATGTAATAAAAATCTAATTTTATAAAACTATATATATATATATATACACACACAATTATTCATTTTAATCTCAAATGATTTATACAGTATATACTTAGATATCGGGGAAACTCGCTCTCAACTTATCAATTAAATTTACAAATTTTTTATCAAAAATTTATTTAATTACCCCCTTTAATTCAAAAATTCAATAAATTATAAATTTAAATAAATTTAAATTTCGGGGTCGTTACAGAACTTGTAAGCTTTATATGCTTTTTAGCTGTTCTTTGCAGTTGTGATTATTTTGTTAGGTTTATCTCAACAATATGGTCCACATTAACAGTAACACCACTGAATGACTTAAATAATGTAGTTGCTATCATGTACCTTTCACCTTGAAATATGAAAATATAGTGTAACATCAGCATATCAATTCTATATGCTGCATAGAGCAATTAGACAGAAGCAAAGTTGAATGCATTATAGTTTATGAACTCATTCGCTTGCACCATTTCTCACTAGAGTTCAATCCATGGAACTATTTTGACTAAACAAGGTTTGGTCTGAGTTTTCCAGGTCTGAATCAACTGGTTTGTATACGATCGACTGATACACTTTTTTGTTGATTCAAGCTCAAATTGATTGCTACATAAATTCATGTCAAATTGATTGCTACATTTATTTTATCACTCACACAATTTGATTCATGTGTGCTCAGTTTTGTGTTAAAATTATGCTGTGTTTGTGCCATCTGGATCATGTGTAAGATTTTTTTTACTTTCGTTGTACTAATTTGAATAAATAATTTATATGTAGATATATAGAGACAATACATATACTGCTAGGTTTGAAGTTTCAGATGACAGAAAGAAACTTGTAGAGGAAGTAGAAGAGCTAAGAAGTAAAAATCAAGAACTGGATGTTACAATTAACAAACTACAAGGGAATTTATTTTCCATGCAGGAAGAGATGAATTCTGTGCAAGAGTTTATACGGGGATTGCGGCGGGAGCAAAGATCGGAGATATGACATACTTCGTGAGTTAGTCTTCTTTTGACTGTGGGTTTGATGTTCTATTTTTATAAGGTACATTGTATGATGATTGAATTAGATGAAACAACTATGTTTGAGTTATGTAGCAACTTTATTTTATTGTTGGACATGATTTTTTTAAATACATTTGTAGCAATTTTATGGTAATTTGACAATGATATACATTCTACATTAATGTTTTGTAATGATATATATTGTTACGATTTTGCATGTGGTTATATATTATATTTAATACTTTCTGTTGCTGATGTTCGGGTTTATTATATTTTATTATGATCTGTGGCAGATGAAGATAAATACAATAAAATCATATTGAATTTTGGTGTGCGGTGGCGTAGGGAAGGCGTATGGAACTCGTAAGGAAAATTCGATTTCTGCACTTTAAATGGAAGAAGGCTAGGCGTAGGGAATGCGTATGGAATGCGGCGTAGGGAAGGCGTATGGAATGTGGCGTAGGGAAGACGTATGGAATTAGGCGTAGGGAATGCGTATGGAAATAGACGTAGGGAATACGTATGGAAAAAGGCGTAGGTAAGGCGTATGGAATGCGGCGTAGGGAACGCGTATGGAAAGAGGCGTAGGGAAGACGTATGGAAATAGACGTAGGAAACCCGTAGGGATTTTTTGCGACGCATTGTTTTCCAACCTCTTCTTTCGCGTAGGGATGGTGTAGGTAAAAGCTTTTCCCTACGCCGCGCCTACGCCAAACTGGCGTAGGGAATCCAAAATTCTTTTGTAGTGTAAATAATTAGTGTTATAAACAACTTCTAGTAACGCAATTTTTATAAGGGAGTGAGTTTGTAACAACCGTGATTTTATTACCGTCGTAAAAAAATAAAAAAAAATAAAAAAATAAAAAATAAAAATAGTGAAATTCATTTGCAAAATCAGTGGAAAATAGCCAACCTATGCTGTAACTTTAAATGCCTTTAACATGTTATAGAAATGGGCCATTTTTAAACAAAAAGAGTAAACACTTTGCCATACATTATTGTTTTATACAATTGGATACTCTGTCTTGGCTGTCACTAAATTTGTAAAAATAATTGAACACACTTTGTTTTTACTGATGCTATCATCATTATTTAAAATGGAAGTTTAGATATATTGGTGTTTTTGCTGCTGGTTCTTATTCCAATTGCCAGTCAGCTTATCCTGCTCTGCTCCTTGGAATATTAAACCAAACTGTGACTTTAGTTGCTTAGCTTTATACGTGTGCCGCTTGTTTACTATATATGATATTATTTTTACTTACTACGGGTGGGCTTCAGTCTGAGTATTAAGTTGCCTAGATGTAGTTATGAGTTTACCTTGTCGATTTTAACAATGTCAATCAAGTTTTGGTCACAGATTATGGTTTAAGATGTGCATCCAAATATCCAAGTGTGTTTTATTTCTTTGCCTTTTTGCTGTCAATATATTTTATAAAAGCAAGATTGAAACTTTGCAGTCACACACAGAGTTTTATAAAACAAATTTTGAACTTTTGCTTTGCTCTGTCATCATCAAGTAGTGTAGCCGTGAACTTTCATACAAAGGCACGTTTGCATTAAATGCATTGTACAAAAATTTTGGCCAGCACTCATTTGTATTGACTTGTACAAAATTTTTGAGAAAAGAAGTGTATGCGGCAACATTCTTTTATTCATTTTTCAAGCAGCTGCATTGTTTTGTACCATTCTCTTCAGTAGCTCAGTAGAAGTTATTAATGGCGTTTTTAAATGTTGCTCTCTTTGGAATCCTTATTGCTTACTGATTCTGAACCAAAACAAAGGTGAGTGCAAACTCACACATCTATTTAAGCTTTGCCCAGGTTACTTATGTACAAGAATTATAGCAAGAATTATTGTGTTAATTTTCATCTCATCATACTTGCATGAAAATTTATAGCGTCCAGCCTTTTAAAGTTTGTTATTTGCATGCGGTAGTGAGTTCATATCCAGGTTGCAAATTCTTATTTTTCTTGTGTGCGTACAAGTAAACTTTGCACCAAAATTTCCAAATCCAAACCTTTATTACTCACTTTAAATGTGCATGCATATTGGTGTAAATGCAACGTGTGTGAGAAAATGCATAGCCAGGTTACATATTTTAATTGGGGGAATTAATTTAAAGGACAAAGATTTGTATATTTTTTGCCTCAAGGACACAACCTCAATATTTTTACCATAAGGACAAACATTCTTCTAAAAATTATTCATAAGGACAAATATTTTCCAAAATTATTCATAAGGACAACAAAACTGCTACCAAGCTAAAAACTGATACCTAAAAACTGCTACCGATAACTACAAACTGATACTATCAATGACTAAAAACTGATACATAAATAAAGTTGTCCTTCAGGAAAAAATATTGAAGGTCTGTCCTTGAGGCAAAAATACTGAAATTTTTTGTCCTTGACAATAATTTCCTAATTTTAATTCCTCATTTTATACGTGTGTACAAATATTATATGGTTCAGACCATTGTTCTATATTTTTCATTTTGCCTTTAAATTTGTTACGTGCAAAACCGAGTCAGCTTTCATGTCTTCATTTGCGTGCGAGGTCTTCTTGTTGAATTTCATATTGTGCATGTCATATTGCATGCAAAGGCCAGGTTATATTTTTTAAAACATTTTTGGCTCGTGCGTGTATTATTTATGCGTGCAAAGTGGTATGACACCACCCAGTCCAAGTTCGTACTACAAAAATTTGTGTCCAGTTAATTATTACGTGTGGTCCAGGTCTTCATGTTCTTTTTATTTTTGAATCTTGTATGCAAATATGTGTGCTTTAGCCAGGTGCCTGTTGTTATATTTTTGGGCAAGTATGTGGGTTATTTCATTTTTGCATGCGGTTGGTATGGCATGAAAATGTGCACAAATCACGTTGTTCATATTTGTTTCATTCTTGCAAGGGATAGTGAAATTTTTGATGAAAATATAGTGGTGCAGTCCACTATTTAATTTACGTTGAACCGGTGTTACGTTTTAAAACGTATTTTGTTGCCGTTATTTTTATAACGGAATTTTTACGCTAGTATTATATTTTTGAAGCATGTTGTTTTGATGATATTTTGACGAATTAAAATTACTGTTGTTTTGACTTCATTAACCATCAATTTTAAAGTGAATTTTTAAGCGGTTATCCCGCAACGCTGATTTGATATCCGTTTTTACGGTATTTTGTGAAGCGCAATTTCCTCGTCGAAATTGCTATAGCTGTTGCTGTTTTAATCACGTGTTTTAAAAATTGTTTTTAAATAAAATTGTTTCCAAAATTTTTACAGTTTGTGCTTTCAAAAGAATGAGGAAGCGATTTAAACGCTTCAGCAAAAATTGAGGACTATGAACCCTTACTTTTATTGATTCGTTTAATTCCGGACTTGTCCGTTTGAGGACGTAAAATGTTATTTATATAAAATACACAATTTTGCACTTTCAAGGAAACGATGAAGAGATTTAAACAATTTAGCAAAAGTGTGGAGTATGGAACCACACTTTTACTATTTCGGTTAATTCCAGACTCGTTAATTGAAATATTTGCTGTTTCATGATTATGATGATTTTATTTGGTTTTCGAGCCACTATGCTGGACCTTCGGGTCATCTGATGGACCTTCGGGTCAATTACAGTACTAGATCTTCGGGTCATCTGTTGGACCTTCGGGTCATATGTTGGACCTTCGGGTCATTTGTTGGGCGTCAAAAATTATAGTACTTGGTAGGCTTCGGCCATATGAGATGCACGTGCGGCGTAGCTAAAACTCGCCATCTGCTGGGATCGATCCATCTTTTATGTTGATTTTCTAGTTATCTTATATTGATTTCTAGATTTTGAAAATGCTGATTTTCTAATTATCTTTACTGATTTCTAGATTTTTGTGTATTGCTGTTTCGAATTTAATTGTGAATTTGAAAGTTGATTTTGACGGAGTTTTAAATGAGATTTCTTCATTTAAACTATGTGGATTATCATGCTGTATAGTCTCATTCGAGATTATAATTTTGTGTATAGTCTCATCCGAGATTATAAATTTGCGTATTGCTGTTTTGAATTCAATTGGGAATTTAAAAGCTGATTTTGATGGCGTTTAAATTAAGATTTCTTTATTTGATCTATGTTGATTATCTATGTTGTATAACCTCATTCGAGGTTATGATTATTTGCCTAAGTGTTGTTTATTATACACTTATTTATGAAGTTTAAATTAGACCGATCCATTTATTATTTTCTTTTAAATAATACTCGGGTCAGACCGAGTTATTTCAGGATAGTCGCTGTCTCTAATTCAGTTGCAGCTTCAGCTTTAGGGATTTCACTCCATCTTTTGTCTAGGCTTCGAGGAGTTACTTTTGGTTTATTGACTCTCGTCTCATGTATGTTTATAACATGTAAATGTACATTTGGTTTATATGAACTATCGATTGTTGTAGCATGTATCCAAACTTGTCTTCCGCTATATATCTGATATTTCTATTCAGATGTGATTATACCATATGTGTTGTTGTTATTATGAGTTTCTCTGAATTTTTCTTTAGTCATCGTAGTTTCGTCTTAGATTTGGATTGAATATATATCTTTGGGAGTAAATTTACACAACTCCAATCGATGTAATCAATACTCGTCCAAGGCATAACTTACGGATGGTCGCTTCTAACAAGCCTTATTCTTCGCAATAGAAGACGTTATTCCTTACAATAACCTTTGTTATTGTGAGCATAGAGGTGGGGCGTCACATTCACCCTCATTCAAAATGTATTATGCAACTTTTACATTTTACCCCCTCAATAATTTCTCATTTCAGATGATATTTCTAAATCTTTTGTGTACTTTTATCTTTCACTACTTTTTACAATATGGTCATAAACATTCGAAGCTTTAAATTGACATTGTCACATTAATTAATGCAGAAACCAACTTTTTGTGACACCTTTTCATTTCAATAACTTCTCATTTCTAGCATAAATTTTACACTAGAGTCCCACTTTAAAATAACATTGTCATATTAATTGTCATTGAAACCAACGGTACTCCATTTATGGTACTTTCATAATTTTCTCATTATTTTTCCTTAAATTGACACTACACTTATATCCCCTTCTCATGTCGATTAAAATCTATAGTAATCTTCTTCCTCGAATAATTTTCATTCTCATTCCAGATCTATTATGTATATCTACTATCTATGTATTATACTTACTATTATAATATATAAGAAAGTGAATTATTACAATTTCTAAATAAACTTTTACAGTTTACTCCCTCGATATTTTATCATTTTAGATGATATATCTCACTAATGTATTTTTGTTTTCTTTTATCTTTCACTACTTTTACAGTATGGTCCTAAGAATTTGAACCTTTAAATTGACATTGTCACATTAATTGTAACAAAAACCAACGGTCTTCTATTTATGGCACTTTCTTAATTTATATCATTTGTTTTTTTGATAATTTACATGGTTATGATCCCTTCTCTCATCCATTAAAATTACATTAACCTTCTAAATTAAATCATTTTCTTACTGTCCGCGAGTGCGACGCAATGGAAAGGAGGCTTGTGTTCTGGTAAAAAGACTCAGGTTCAGTTCCTACCATGCACTTCCCTATCCTATATAAATTTACCGGGGGTATAGGGGCTTGGATCAGCGGACGGCTTTATTGTACCCTCCTCAGGAGTTTATCGATTCGCCGGGTACTCTTGAGTTTTCAAAAAAAAAATCATATTCTCGCTTGAGGAAAATATGTTGTATATATTAAAACAAACATTAATCTTTAAATTAACAATGTCAGATTAATTGCCATAGATTTCAATGGTCTTCCATTTATGACACGTTTTAATTTATATATTTCTCCTCCAATTTACACTACGCTTTTATTTCCTTCACATCCATTAAAACCTGAATTATTTTTCTCACTAAAATTGTTTTCTTTCATAAGAAAAATCTATTATATATATATATATATTCTATTATATATGAAATTGAAGAAAGTGAATATAAGACAACTTATCTCTTACCTCATCCATTCAATTCCAAATACTTAATTATTAAAATTTCTAGGTGAAATTTTACATTTACTCCCTCGATATTTTCTCATTTTTGATGTATATCTAACTAATATATTTTCATATACTCTTAACTTTCAATACAATTAGTGCAAAAGATTTATGATCATGCAAATTATTAATGCATCATATATAATTTCCTTTTGTGTAAAAGGTAAAATAATGTTCCTTGTGAAGGTAAAATTTCCATTATAAGATAATAACCACGTGCCTCTTCATTTTCTTTTTCGTTGTTTGGATATATCTTCCACTTTCACTTTTCTTTGTTACTTTTATTTTTGTTTCTTCTTCATTTTAAAAAATAATCTTAAATTATCTTGTATTATCATCTATCTGTGCTCTTTTGCTTTTGAAACAAAAGGGAAAATTTGCTTCATTTGTTATATGTGTTTTCTTATTGCTTTTGCTGGAGTCATAGAATCTCCTCTCTCCCTTCATCGAATATGCTATGGCTTTGGGCATGTGATATTTTTTCTATTAACTGAGTTTATAAGAATTAGAATTGACTTTTTTTTAATTAATACGTAAAATAAACCAATTTTTGGTTTCCAACATGTAGCCATTTTGTGTAATATAATTTGATTTGGAAAAACAAGCTAAATGATATTATTATTCCAAAAGGTACCGCGACTACTTATCTTTTGTTGCACGTAATCTATCTGTTGAGATGTCAAAGTAATGATATTAGAAGCGATTTTGATTCAACTTCCATGGTAACTTCTGTACACATGCTATTAATTTATTTTATCATCGTTCATAATATTTTTGTATCAATTCTTCATCAGTTCTAATTTGTTATACTTTTATGGCTATTTAATTATGTTTTGTGCATATCTCATTTGGTTCTCAAGTATATAGAATAGTTATCATGTTTCAACATAACATAATTTGAAATTTATATTTTGTTTTTTGATTTCTTTAGTTATCCTTTTGTATTAGTGACCTATTGTAAGATGACCTATGAGGAAACCTCCTTAAAGTGTTACAAGTATGGGTTAATTTATGTGAGAATATGTCCCAACGGTAGAGAACTTACGCTTAGACCAATTTGTTCTTTACTATGTTTGATATCATTTTATAAACGAATCTACTATATCTATTTAATCTATTATACTACATAGAAAGTTTGCTTCTCATAAATTTGATAATAAAATCTTAACATGTAGTTTGGTTCACAACATTCTTATTTCAATATACCCCACTCTCTGTATTCTTTATTCTTTTATAATTCAATGAACAGTTTTTTCCTCTTCTTCACACTTTTAATTCAATTCAATAAAAAACTTCTTATTTCTTCCACCTTCACCTTCTTCTTCTTCTTGTAATTTTATTTCTTCCTCTTCTATAGTTTCATCTATAAATATTCAATTCTTAATCAAAACAAAGTAGAGAATCGTTCTAAACAATTTATTTAATGATCTTAAATTATTTTAAATGATTATAATTTGGTTGAATTCAATGTTTCTTTACCTTTATACCATCCTTAATTATTTTATTCATATTTTGTAGTGTTTGTTTTTCTACTGATTGCTTTTAGATTTGGGATATTTTTTCTATATTCATGACTTCTCTCTTTGATTCAAATTTTGTGTCCAAAGTTTTAGTCTCATGTGATTTTTTGTTTTAATTAATATGGTGATGACTTTGGTTTTCCTCATTTCTTGCAGGAATTCATTGGATTTCATTATGCATAAGCATCTTATAATTTGAAATTGTTCTATAAATTTTTTTAAAGGTAAAGTTGATTCTTTTTTCTATTCTTACATTTAGCATCAAAATCTATCTTCGTTTGACTTTTATTTTGGTTGAAGAATATGAATTCTTTCTTTTAGTTTGCAAGTATTCATAAGTATAATAACACACAGATTTTAAGTTATTTTGTATAGTAAAGTAGAGGTAAAGTTATTCATTTTTATTGTCAAACATAGGCATACAAGAATATCAGGTAAGGAGAAGAAAATTATATTTGCAGTAAAATAATATTTTATGATATAATATTTTAGGATAACCAATATTTTTACCTAAAATTTAGTATTTGAATCATATTTAAAACCAAATTCTTATTCAACTTAGTATAGTCTTAGTCTACTTGGACATATATTTTTCTAATTCTTTTCCTTTTTAACCAAATTATACATTATATTTTTATAATTTTTGCTTAATATAATAGGAAAATGTTCATAAGAAACACAGATTTACTTTTCCATCCAAATTCTTGGCGATCTCGCTGAACAATGGGGTAAATTGAATCTCAATGATTTCTTTTATGTTTATTTTATATTACATTGTTTTGAATATTTTTGCAGTTTAGAAATGTTCATAGATAATTATATTGGAATCAACGATGTTATTATTTATAAATTTATAAGAGAACCTTTTTTGAATAGTAAGAATCATATCAAATATTATTACCACTTATTTGTTAAAACAAAATTTTCTTCAATTCTAATCAAGTTGAATTCAAAGTAATCAAAGAATCAATTTCAATTAAATCTTTTTTAATTTTAATTCAAATTGATAAAACTAACTGCGTATTAATTCCCTATATTTGTAATCAATTATAGAATTAAAATGTAATTTTTTTAGTTATTCCCTTTTATCGTCAACTTTTTAGATGTTCTAATTTGCATGGTAATATGTCACATGAAGTATTACGTGAAATCAATAAATATTTTCTAACTGTAAGAAATATATGTATCACAACATAGTAGTAAGCGTGAGCTCATTATATATTCTTAGTAACACTTTTACAAAAAAATAGTAAAAAATTAAAATATTTAAGACAATATAAATATATAAATATATGTATGTATATGTATATATATGTATGTGTGTGTATATATATATATATATTTGTAGATAATTCCTTCAATGAAATTTCACTGAATAATGTTGGGTGATATTTGCTTATGCCTTAATGACAACATGATATTGTGACATATTTACTTATGCTTGAAAGAGAATATTATATATATTATATGCATGAATTGTATTGGGTTGTAATTATAATAATGCACAATGTTGGGTTATAAATGGTAACACAAATATTTCTATAATCGTATTGGGTTATAATTATATTGTATATTGGTTGTTCACTTCGTTGACTGTGATTATTACATTATTTGGTATTACAATTATCATCGATGTACTATCATTCGAGTGTTTTTTATGGGTATCCGAAAAATAATTTTTCTTATGGTGACACATGTTTTCACTTAGACTTAGCTTAATGTTTATATTGGTGCAATCGTTATTTCGATATGTATTTGAAGTAAAGACAAAAGTTTTTTTGATTGTTCCAAAAGTTAAACGACCTAAATTTTATGTTTTATTGACATTTCTCATGTCATGTTTTTGTTATAGTTGTTAGAAAATATGGCGATGCTACAATAATTTTTTTCTAATTTAGTTAGATATTGTTAAAAAGCATACTAAAACAAGGGTTGGATTATTAATAATTTAAAATAAAGCTGAAACAATATTTCACTTTATGCATGATTTTTCTATACTAGATTTAGAATACTATTATCATATAAAATGTGTATATATTTTATTTATATGTTATATACAAGGTGATACAATATTATGTTTATGCATATCTTATGTTTGAAAGTTACTTAACATGCTCATTAATGTTATACTTTTTAAGTAAGAATTAATTGGTGAATGATGTTTGATGTATAAATTCATCCAATTTATAAAGATTTATTACACACCGTATGCTTTAAGATTACTTAAGTAGAATTAAAAATAATTGTTTGTCAACAATGTTTAGGGATGAGGGTAAACTACAATCCATAAACTTGCATATAACTAAAATATTGAAAGATAGACTGTTAAATAAATTATATGGTGAACCCTGTGTGCATAGCACGGGTTTGCACTCGTATCATATAAAAGGAACATAGTAGATGATTGACCTATAATTGCTGCTTACATCAAGCTTTCCTTCCCTTTCTTCCACTTTTACCCATAAACTTAAAGATATACAAATATAATAAAGAAAGGCAAAATAGTGTCAATTAGTTTGGGACTGTGCCAATTTATATACAATCTAGCCCAACTCAATAGACCCCATGGCTATTGCATAAAAGAAACTACCTACGTACCCATTCGGGATCAAACCGACATAGTTCTATTTTTCATAACTAAACCTGCTCTTCTCCAACAACCATAAATGTTAGTATATGGTAATATATCACCAACATATCAACATAACCATGTAGGCACATCCATCACACTATCCACAACATGACAATACATAGGTAACAATACCTCAACATGCATATATATGCAAAATGCATCACATCCATATTTCTATCTTTATAAATCAAGCATCAACAACGAGAGCTCTGCTTGAATAAAATACCACTCTTACTATCAACAAAACTCAAATGTCACCCAAACACAATCATACAAGTGACTATATCAATGCACAAATAATAATAATAATAACCACACATCAAACAACAATAATAAACATCAGTGATACTAACAATCTTACATGATAACAAAGGTACCCTAACAGTCATATATACCTACACAAGGCAAGTACTAACAAATATCAATTACCCATCCAAATACCAACCAATGGTAATAGTTGCTCAATAGCATACCCATAAACAATAAATATCATTTTGTATAACCAATAATATATAATAAATGGTATTACTTCATTTCCGATATGACAAATCATTCTATTATAACTTATGCATTATTCTCATCTATATTATTGCTATTATCATAAATATAGTAATATCAATAATAATGTTATACGTTATATATTTATATAAGGTTTATGTTATTATTAATATCTTTCTAAAGACATTAACTCTCTTCAAAATTTGTTTATCAATAAATAAATCATTTAATAGTTCATTTAGCTTACTTAAATGTATTCTACTATTCTTTATGGCAAATACACTGTTCTATTCTCCCATATAAAACCTTTTAATTGTTATTTTAGTACTTTAGTTTTAATATAACATTTTTTGATTATTATCCTATTATTTGACTTTAAATAATGTTTTAGCATAAAATAATAATTTAAACTCAATATAGTAATTTTTTATTATTATTTATGAACTTCCCTAAAAATTCATCAAATAATATTATGAAATCTTACACATTAAATAATATTATTATAGCTATTATTTATACATAATCATATATGGTTATTTATGTGATAGTTTTGCATATAGATCCAAATAATCTAATAACCATCATTATAGGGAACATACTATACTGACTAGCCAACTATACACTATCACGACTAACACATTAAACTATAAATTTTAATTATTTAATAACTTAATATATAAACATCCATCCAACTAATATAATTATTAAATAACAAGCAATGCAATCAGATCAAATTCAATCATATTTCACAAGCAACCATAATAAAATGAGCATAACTCTAAATGTTGAAAAATGTGATACAATATTGAGTTCTATTATTTTGTTTAGTCCCACAATGCGGGATAAGTTCAAACCTTGGTTCCAAAGCCTTATATAAATGAGCCTATGTAATAGAAATAACTTACACCAATCTCTATAATCTTCTCTCTCAAATTATTAATAAAAATTCTTCTCCCCTTAGTGGACGTACACTATCACATTGATAGTAAAACCACTTTAAAAACTTTTGGTATGCTTCCCTTTCATTTATAATTAATTGGTAATTTTTAGCTTTTCTTCAAAGGAGAATAACCCCAATAATTTTATTTAATTGTTTTGCCATTCTATATTTGATCCTATTGTTCCATATCTGTGTTATTGGGTAATATCGGCTTGGAAGGATAGACCCCAACAATCTGGTATCAGAGCATCTAGGTTGATTTATAGAAGGTGGAAGAAAGTATGACAGAAGACGTGGCTACCCCTGTTGTAACAAGACCTAATGTCGGAGGTTCTTATATTACATTTGGGTCACAGTTGGCAATAGAAAGGTGGAATGGGGATAAAGACTTCAAGAATTGGCAATGGAGGATGAATGCTATTCTTAAAAGGAATATGATTCATTAGGTAGTTTTTGACACTGAGGAGTTACCAGTTGAAGTTTCTACAGCGGAGAAGGAGATGGAAGAATGGGCATTTACTACTCTACATTTGGCTATGGAAGAAAATGTTATCTTGGAAGTTAGCATGGAAACCACTGCTAAAGGAATTTGGACCAAGTTGGAGAGTCCTATTTGAAGAAATTACTCACTAACCATTTGATCCTATTGAAGACGTTTTTCACCATAAAGATGAGAGAGGGTGCTTCAGTAAAGGCGCATCTAAATTTCTTCGATGACCTTGTAATGAAGATGAAGACTCTAGATTTTAAGGTGGATGAAGAATAGAAGGCGATGGCTCTTTTGTGTTCCCTTCCGGAGCATTACACATGTTTCGTTAACCGTCTAATTTATGGAAGAGACACTTTGATGTAGATGATGTGAAGCTAGGTTTCTGCCCAAAGTCTTGAGGGATCAGATGAAGGAGATGAGTGAAGGAAGAGAATGGAGTAGTGGTTATGGCCCATTTTTGAGAGAGGAAGAGAGGAGAAGAAGAGTTGGAACCTTAGGGTGAGTTCCAAGTCTAGGAAGCCCAGAAATAGTTAGAGAGGAAAGTCTAGAGATGGAAAGTACCACTATTGCAAGATACCAAGCCATTGGAAGAGAGATTGTCTGGATTAAAGAAGAAGGCTGATGATGGATTTTCATCGATTGCGGTGGAGAAGACTGTATCCGATGATGTGTAGACTGTAGAAGTATCGAATGTATCAGACCATTGGGTGCTTGACTCAGGGGTGTCGTTCATATGATTCCAAACAAGGATTATTTCAGCTTTTTTGTTGGAAAAGAGGGAAGTGCAATCCTTATGGGAAAAGATGCTAGTTGTAGAGCCATGAGAGAGGGTATAGTTGGGATTAGGATTTTTGATGAAGTGATACACACTTTAACAGGTGTCCGCTATGTTCCAAGTCTTCGAAAGTCATTGATTTCTTAAGGGAAGTTGGAATCCATGGGATGCAAGGTGATTATGGAGAAGGATGGTTTAAAGGTTTCTAGGGGTGCAGTTGTTTTGATGAAGGGAGATGTGTTTAAAAATCTGGATCTGCTAAAGGGAATCACAATTCTTGGAGAATCCTATGTTAGAGTGGATAGTTCTCGTGCTTTGGATGCAACTAGACTTTGGAATCTAATTGGGTCATATTTCGGAGAAAGGCTTAGATTTGCTTCATAATCGAAAGATGATCAAAAGAGAAAGCTTTGACAAGTTGGAATTTTTCCATAAGTGTATGCTGGGAAAGCCGACAAAGGTAAGTTTTAGAGTTCCACTTCATAGATCGAAAAGAGTGTTTAATTATGTGCATACAGATGTTTGGGGATCAATAGCTACTGCTTCCATTGGGGGAGCAAAGTATTTTATTTCCTTTATTGATGATTTTCTCCAAAATTTTGGGTGTATATGATGAAGGCCAAATCAGAAAGCTTTGAGAAGTTTAAAGCTTGGAAAACGCTAGTTGAGAACCAATCTGGTTGTAAGTTGAAGGTGCTTAGATCTGATAACGATAGTGAATTTGTTTTTAAGGAGTTCCTTAATTTTTGTAAGCAGGATGGTATGTAAAGACATTTCACTACACTTGGAGATCCGCAATCTAATGGGGTTGCTAAGAGGATGAATCAGACTCTACTTGAGAAGGCACATTGTTTGAGATTAACAACGGGCTTGTCCATAGGCTTTTGGGCTGAAGCTTTATCGACTACAATGCATAATATAAATTGAATTATGTGCTTAGCCATAGATGGGAAGATTCCAGAAGAGAATTGGAGAGGTAAACCAGTGTATCTTCGTTACTTTTCTATTTTCAGTTGTCATGTGTATGTTCACCATACAGGTGATTAAAGATAGAGCGTAAAAGGGCATACTTATGGGATACATGGATGGTATCAAAGCGTATCGCATTTGGAACCTTGTTTATAAAAAGATAGTGCACTCCAGACATGTTACTTTTGATAAGTCTATAATGTTCAATCCCAAAGAAGAGTTACCTACCACATCAGATGAGTCTGATAGGCCTAAGGAGTTGGAAGAGGTTCCCATATTTCAGCCTAGTAGTAAAGTTGTTTCTATGAGAGATGTAGATGCGTTGACGAGACATCACAGAGTAGTCCATAGGTTCCTTCTAGTAGTGTAGGTGATGTGCATGAGACTAGAGGAAGTTCAGTTCAAAGTGGAGATGAAAGGAGTTTAGGCGACGTTGTACCTATCTGTGCAGTTAAAGCGCTCGGTGCATTCAATGCGGTAGAGGTGCAAAAAGTCATAGCGGGGATGTAGCGAAGATATAGCGGGATATATCGGATTACTCTAAAATAGCATATAAATCCCATACTTGTTGTTTTTACAAATATATAGATAGTAATTATGTGAAAAATTAACATTCAATTGAATTATAATTAATATAAAAATAATTTTAAATAAAAATATGTGCAAATGTATTGTAAATGAACGTAAAACTGTTATATAACTTAATTTAATTTAGTATAATATTAGAGTATTATCATTTCTAAACATATATCAAAAATTCAATGAAATTAATTAATTTCATAATTTTTATAGCGTATAAATATCATTTTTCAATCCAATTTTTTATAGAAGATATAGCGGAAATAGCGGAATATAGCGAAAATAACGGGATATAGCGGAAATAGCGGGGATTAAAGCGGAAAGGCTATATGTTGGGGATATATGGAAAATCGTAGCGGTAGGAATCCGCTATAAGATATATCGGAGTTATAGCGGGGATATAGCGGGGCATTAACTGCACAGGTACCTATTTAGGTCAGTTGTAGGACTATTAGGCCTCCCGAGAGGTATGGTGATTGGCAGTATGCATACCTAAGCCTTGATGATCAGTTTGATTATGCCCTACATGTGGTTCATAATGAGCCATTTAACCTTGAAGAAGCTATGAAGTCGAGTGATAGCTCGAAATGGATGTGCGCTATGGAAGAGGAGTTCGAGTCGTTAAGAAAGAACAAGACTTGGGATTTGGTACCACCTCCTGCAAGAAGTCGAGCCATAGGTTGCAGGTGGGTATTCAAGGTGAAAGATGATGGGAGATACAAGGCTAGATTAGTAGCTAAAGGGTTTTCACAGAGGAAGAGAGTGGAGTATGATGAGATATTTTCACCTATAGTGAGGCATACCTCCATCCGCATTTTGCTTGCTATCGTTGCTACTCATGACTTGGAGTTGGAGCAACTTGATGTGAAGACTGCTTTCTTACATAGTGACTTGGTAGGATTTTATGATTCTGAATACGTCAACAATAGAGATCGAAGGAAGTCAACCTTAGGTTATCTGTTCACTCTTAGAAAGACAGTTATTAGTTGGAGATAAAGGTTGCAAACTGTTGTTGCTTTGTCTACTACAATGGCAGAGCTAATACCTACTGTTGAAGCGGCTAAGGAGGTACTGTATTTAAGGCGGTTGATTTGGGCTTCGTGTATGATGGAGTAGAAGTGAATTGTGACAATCAAAGTGCAATTCACTTAGCTGAAAAGGATGAAGCACATAGAGGTGAGAGAATCATTTCTTGTCTCAATGAATGAAGAGAAGCTAATTCGTCCTCAGAAGGTTCAACAGAGTAGAATGCAGCTGACATGTTCACCAAGTCCTTACCTATTGCAAAGTTTGAGCATTACTCGAACTTGATCCGCTTATCAAGGTGCTAGGTGCCACATGGTGGCACGGGGAAGAGAGAATTGGTAGATGGAGACGTTTGTTTTCATTGAGAAGATTGATAGATCCTACACGGGAAGGATACGTTTAAACACTTTATTGGCGAGCGGTGGCATTGCCAGAGTTCGTTGGAAAGTGTAATGGGTGATGGCATTTCCGAAGCTTATTGGGAATGCATTATGCTGGAGACTGATCGGAGTATGAAGGTGTAGATGGAGTTGGATGGCTTTGTTATACATATGTATATTATATCAAGGTGGAGTGTTGAAAAATGTGATACAATATTGGGTATTGTCATTTTGTTTAGTCCCACATCGCGGGATAAGTTCAAATCTTAGTTCCAAAGCCTTATAAAAAGGAGCCTATATAATAGAAATAACTTTTACCAATCTCTGTAATCTTCTCTCTTAAATTATTATTAAAAAAATTTCTCCCCTTCATGGACGTACACTATCACATTGATAGTAGAACCACTTTAAAAACTTTTGGTGTGCTCCCTTTCATTTATAATTAATTGGTAATTTTCACCTTTTCTTTAAAGGAAAGTAACCCCCAATAATTTTATTTGATTGTTTCGCCATTCTATATTTGATTCTATTGTTCCGCATCTATGTTATTGGGTAATATCAACTTTGAAAGATAGACCCCAATACTACATATCAGTGGGACATATACATATCAATAATGGTTATTTATTCAATAATTTAATATTTAAAATGTAGATAATTAGGACCTTTGAAATCCACAAAGGCACTTATACCCATAGTCTCAAAACCCAGCAAGCCATACGTGAAAATATATAGAACCTTACCATGAACCCAACACAATAAACCATGCATAAAACGGAGTTCGTATGCAAAATTTATAACGATTAAAAGTTGTAGGGTTTAATTTAAAATAATAAAAGTGCATGGACTTATTTGAAAATTTAATATCTTCTAGAACCCTCAACCACCTGCGAACTCATTTCAGTCGCTGCCTTCTCATCATCATCGCCCAATTGAAGGCCACAGCTGACCTCCCCTCGCTTTCGTCATTCTGACCAACCCCATCATAACACCACTATCGTCACCATTTAATCAACATGCCTAGGGTTTTTGAAATTTCTTTAAATTTTTCTGCCAAACTTAGTTTAGTTTGAGATGATTGGCCAACATGGATGTGCTCCACTCATTGTCTTCTACGCGATAGTATCCTCTGATCATCGTTTGGTTATCGTTTCGCCGTTGAATCAAAATTGACAATATGCATGATTAAGAATGTATCATCAATCTCTAATTAACTGTTATGCCTAACTGAAAAATGAATCACACTCATCCTATCGTCTTATCGAGAACTTCGATTTCATATATAATAAGATGGGGTTTGGATACTTTGGATTTTAGGATTAATTTGTAATTAGTGAATTTAGTATGCCGTTAAATTGAGATTGGAGGAATTTCAGGATTAAGGAAGAATTTCTTAAGTGGAGGTTTCCCCCTAAGGTTTTATAACTTGATTTATATAGGCAGTTGCGCGAGTTTAGTTATTTTCAACCGTTTGGCCTTAAATCGCTTGCACATCCTGTTTTAATACCACAATGTCGATATTTAAAAAACTGTAACTCCAAATTGATCAAACTAATCGGTTTGAAAATATCAATGCAATAGTGATAAATACAACACCCAAATTATTATTCCTTTAAAATTGTAATTTAATTAATTTAGTACTAATTGTGCTAAATTTGTGTGTTGTTACAACACCTATATAATAACATGTATAGGTATCCCCTTTTAGGAGTATAATGATACTATAAATAACAACTAAGTTTCTCAATAAAAACCATAAGAATGTGTGACGCCCCACCTCTATGCTCATAATAACAAAGAGTATTAAAAGAAATACTGTCTATTATTACGAAGAATAAGGCTGGATAGGAGCGACCATCCGTAATTTGCCTTACACTAATATTGGTTATCTCGATAGGAGTGGTATATACTTTTTATTTTTCATCTATCATTTATTTACTCCCATCGACACACCCAATTATCAGTATAAAACAAACTACGATAGTTCATAATAGTTTAGGACATTAGATATAACAATAACACAGATAATATAAATGCGGAACACAGATAAAAACAAAAGTCTCATATATATATAACTGATGTCGGTTAATACATAATTGACACAATACATATGATACAACTACAACTGTCGACTCTAGAAGTTATATATACAAGTACATTATCGACTAATATACATGAATACATATCGTTCTATACAATGACACTGACAACTTCAGAAGGTGTGAAAAGTCTTCATATCCTGAACAGCAACTCAAAGAAGAAAATCTACAACCTGAAATAACTCGGGTCTGACCCGAGTATTACATTCAAAAGAAAATAATACACGGGTCAGTCTAATTCAAACTCAGTTATTAGTGCATAGCAGCAATGATAATCAGATAGTCAATAGACGACAGTCACAGAAATCACATATATCCAACTCTCGATACGAGAATTGGATAATGGCGTATATAACACTAAACAGTGTAAATCATCAAATCAAAAATCTCAAAATGATCAAACACATCAAATTTCTGTGTGGCTGCAACACACGCACGCGTGCGCTGCCTCGCCACACAGTACGTGAAATCATCACGACGGTGAAAGCTAACCGCGATCAAAATGGTAGAAGTCAACATAAATAAACTTACAGGGTCAAACCCGGGTCTTTGAGACCGGATTCAACTCGCTGTACAAATCTCAAAATCAACCAACAACTCGGGCTCAAAGCAATCCAAGTTAAACACTACCAAGCTCAAGTCAACAAGAACAGTGATCGAATGACGTATAACTGTAAATACCAAAATACACCGAGCATAGGTCAAAATCACACGAGTCCAGATGAATACAACTCAGCATAATTAAACTGAACAAACGGTGGCAAATGCATATACAACAGTGGTCATTGCAATGCAATGGTTTTATCAAAATATGCCACAAGAGGATTAAACTTAAGGTAGGCAGACTGAATGGTCATAGACATGAACACACAAATACATATATGTAGACTGCCTCAATGGATAAGATAGCTGCTAAAAATGCTCAGACTCAAGGGATGCTTCAACTACCAATGCACAATGAATATACATGAAGACTGGCGTGCGTAAGGTGGAGAAACCGTATGTAAAATGCAACGGGGACAGGACAGTGCTATCATAGCTGAACTAAATGGTCAGTGGGACTAATATGGAAACATAGCAAGCACCTGAATGCAACATGCCTCGAATACCAGTGAACAACTAAACTGCCCAGACTCAAAGACCCAAAACAATACATGCATCCACCCATACTCATGTGTGCATATGGATACACCTATGTGACAGCCTCAATTAAATACGAATACAAGTATACATGTTCGATAAGAATCAACAAGTGATGTACACTGGAATATACAATGCAAAAAGTACATAAGTTATACTGAACAACACTAATGCAACTCCGATGTACACAATGCAAATGACCAAGTCTACTATATGCTCAAGTGAAGTCAACAACATCTGGAGTGAATGCAAGTCAATGATCTCACCAATCAAACCAGTTATACACATGAATGAACACTAGTGGTAAACAAGTCAAACATAGTAGAAAGAATAAGTTTGAAGTAACCAGTGATAAACCAATTACAGATTAATGCAACCAGTCCCGAACTATAAGTGAACATCCAGCATAAAGGCCACAGGTGACCAAGCATCACATATAAAAGAAACAAGAATATGTACTGGTACATGTTGTAAGTGGTAATAACTTACAGATTAATGCAAACAAAGGTATGAAGCCGAAGCCTACCAGACATACCACAGTCACCATAAAAACAATTCAATGTCAAAGCTAAGGTGATGGCCGAAGACAACAAAAATTCACAGAACCCCAAACTTTCCAGAGAATCAAAACCGGTACATTAAAGTGTCAGACACAAAGCAACCAAGATACGAGTTAACAAATTCAAGTGGTCGAAGACAACAGTCCAACAAGACCGAAGTCGAACACAAAATGGAACGAAGTCCAAAATTCAAATTAACTTCAATTGACCACATTCGATCAAAAATCAACATCATAAAAACCCAAATTACGTTCGCATAGCAACGGAGGCCGAAGCCAAAATACATTCACAAAATCAAAGTGACCAAAGTCACAGTACTAGAGAATTCAAAACCGAAGTATCAACAAATCGAACCAACTCAGAAATTACCAACAACTAAACAAAATCGAACTGCCGTAACGAAGTATTGGATTAGATGTGAGTAAACTCACCTTAGCATCGACGAGGTCGCGCGTGAGATAATCGAAGACGAAGCCCTAGCAAGCATCGAAAGAACGAACGAAAGCCCCAATTCGCCAGATCGTCGAGAGGAGAACGATAACGAGGCCAAGCCCTAAAATTTTGAGACGCCACCATTTTTTTTTCTTTCTGTGATTTATTCTCGGGCACGAGTGAATGAGAGGGGATGGGGATGTCGTTTTAAAAACGTGGTATAGGTATGGGCTGGTATAGGGAAGGTATGGGTTAAGTATGTTGTTATTTTATTTATAAAGCCCGGAAAATTCTTTTAACGAATTACAAAAGAATTTTCAACTCGATTAAAACTTCAGCTGAATTAAACAAACAATTTGAGCGTCACATTGACGATAGTTAATTGTTATAAAATCTCGGGTCGTTACAGACTCCCCTCCTTAAAGGAATTGCGTCCTCGCAATTATAAGGAATAAATGGACAGAAGGTAACAACCAAAAGAGCAAGGTAATGACGAGTGCATAAGCAAAGCAAATGTCAGCAGGGGAAGTATTAGATAAGAAATCGAAAGGTTCGACTGATTCAAATCAAAAGAGTCAACATCGTGGGAATCAGGGATCAAAATCAGACGACTAACAAAAGCAAGAACAATCGAGTTCCAGCAACTAAAAGAGAAGGAAAACAGAGCAGAAATCCCCTACAGAGCACGAATTGAATGTGAGTAAATCAAATTACTCACTTGAATCTCCAGAGAAAAAGACGAAACTCAAATCTCAAAAATCGCAAATATTCAATCATCAAAACGATAATTGAATTTCTCAAATCAACAAACATTCAACTATCAAAATGATAATCAAATTTTAAATCAGCAATTATTTAATTATCAAAAGCGATAATTAAATCTCAAAGCAACAAATATTTAATTATCAAAAGCGATAATTAAATCTCAAATCAGCCAATATTTAATTATCTAAAGCGATAATTAAATCTCAAATCAACAATTATTTAATTATCTAAAGCGATAATTAAATCTCAAATCAGCAAATATTTAATTATCAAAAACGATAATTAAATCTCAAATCAGCAAATATTTAATTATCAAAAGCGATAATTAAATCTCAAAGCAACAATTATTTAATTATCTAAAGCGATAATTAAATCTCAAAGCAGCAAATATTTAATTATCAAAAGCGATAATTAAATCTCAAAGCAACAAATATTTAATTATCTAAAGTGATAATTAAATCTCAAAGCAACAAATATTTAATTATCTAAAGCGATAATTAAATCTCAAATCAGCAAATATTTAATTATCAAAAGCGATAATTAAATCTCAAAGCAACAATTATTTAATTATCTAAAGCGATAATTAAATCTCAAAGCAACAAATATTTAATTATCTAAAGCGATAATTAAATCTCAAAGCAACAAATATTTAATTATCTAAAGCGATAATTAAATCTCAAAGCAACAAATATTTAATTATCTAAAGCGATAATTAAATTTCAAAGCAACAAATATTTAATTATCTAAAGCGATAATTAAATTTCAAAGTAGCAAATATTTAATTATCAAAAGCGATAATTAAATCTCAAATCAGCAAATATTTAATTATCAAAAGCGATAATTAAATCTCAAAGCAACAATTATTTAATTATCTAAAGCGATAATTAAATCTCAAAGCAACAAATATTTAATTATCTAAAGCGATAATTAAATTTCAAAGCAACAAATATTTAATTATCTAAAGCGATAATTAAATCTCAAAGCAACAAATATTTAATTATCTAAAGCGATAATTAAATCTCAAAGCAACAAATATTTAATTATCAAAAGCGATAATTAAATCTCACAGCAACAAATATTTAATTATCTAAAGCGATAATTAAATCTCAAAGCAACAAATATTTAATTATCTAAAGCGATAATTAAATTTCAAAGCAACAAATATTTAATTATCTAAAGCGATAATTAAATCTCAAAGCAACAAATATTTAATTATCTAAAGCGATAATTAAATCTCAAAGCAACAAATATTTAATTATCAAAAGCGATAATTAAATCTCAAAGCAGCAAATATTTAATTATCTAAAGTGATAATTAAAAGCAACAAATATCTGATTATCAAAAACGATAATCAGAACTCATATCAACAAATATCCAATTACCTGCAGATAATTGGAAACAACAAATATCTAGAAATCAATTAAGAAGACTAGAAAATCAACATAAAAGCTTGGATCGATCCCATCAGATGGCGAGTTTTTAATTCGCCGCACGTGCATCTCAGAGTGGCCGAAGCCTACCAAGTACTCAACATAATTTTGGCGCCCATCAGATTGACCCGGAGGTCCGCAGAGTGACCCGAAGGTCTAGTACTGGTATTTGACCCGAAGGTCCGCAGAGTGGCCCGAAAGCCCAACAAATGACCCGAAGGTCCGCAGAGTGGCCCGAAAGCCCAACAAATGACCCGAAGGTCCTCATAGTGGCTCGAAAGCACACGAAATCATCAAATATTTCAATTAACGAGTCCGGAATTAACCGAAATAGCAAACGCACATGTCCCATACCACGTGTTTTACTAAATCGTTTGATTCTCTTCATCGTTTCCTTGAAAGTGTAAAATTGTGTATTTTGTAAAAATACATTTCACATTCTCAAACGGACAAGTCCGGAATTAAGCGAATCAGTAAAAGAAAGGGGTCATAGTCCTCGATTTTGCTGAAACGTTTAAATCGCTTCCTCATTCCTTTGAAATCGCAAACTGTAAAAAAAAAAATTTTTGAAAACAATTTTATTTATTTTGTAAAATAACAATTCACATTCTCAACTGGACAAGTCCGGAGTTAAGCGAAACAGTAAAAGAAAGGGGTCATAATCCTCGATTTTGCTGAATCGTTTAAGTCGCTTTCTCATTCTTTTGAAAACGCAAACTGTTAAAAATTTATAAAACAATTTTCATTTTAAAACGATTTTCCCATCACGTGATTAAAACAACAATATTAGTAACAATTTCGATAAGGAAATTGTACTTCTCAAAATACCGTAAAAACGGTCACAAATCAGTATTGCGGAATAACCGCTTGAAAATCCACTTTTAAAATTTTGGCTGTTGCTGAAGTCAAAGCGACAGAAATTTTAAAACATCAAATATCTCATCAAAGGATTCACATCAAAATGTGACATCAGTGAATTTTCATTTATTAAAATTGTCAACAAAACACCGTGCCTCAAAAATTCAGCATTGGTGTAATAAGTCCGTTATAAAAATAACGACAACAAAATACGTATCATAACCAAGCATCGGTTCAACGTAAAATAAATGCAATAACGTGCAATTCAAATTTTTGCACGGATTACAAAATGAACAAAGAAATCATTCAAAGGTATCTTCAACGAAGATAATTCAAAACAGCAAAAATCTAATCACTAGATGATTAGTACAAAAGAAAGCCAGCGGAAATTTCAACAAAAATCACATATCTGCAATTTCTTCGAATCCTCAATTTGGATTCGAAATTCTCAAAGAAACAAATAATTACAGCTATGTAAACAACAATTGGAATTCATATCAATTTCGTATTTTGATTCTTAAATCAAAAAGATTATCAGTTGTACTCAGCGAAGACAGTTTCACTGTTTCCGCTGCGCACTCTGATAAATAGAACACAAATCAATCAAATCAACAAAACACAGTTTCACTTTTTATTTTTAAATAATGATATTTAAAAATTTCATCTAAATTTCAAAACTTTAGTTTTGACTCAAAGTACAAATAAAACATCGACCAATAGTTGTAACATATGTTCCATCCAAGTTATGTTTTATATTATGTCCATAAACCCCAAGCTCTGATACCAACTGTGACGCCCCACCTCTATGCTCATAATAACAAAGAGTATTAAAAGAAATACTGTCTATTATTACGAAGAATAAGGCTGGATAGGAGCGACCATCCGTAATTTGCCTTACACTAATATTGGTTATCTCGATAGGAGTGGTATATACTTTTTATTTTTCATCTATCATTTATTTACTCCCATCGACACACCCAATTATCAGTATAAAACAAACTACGATAGTTCATAATAGTTTAGGACATTAGATATAACAATAACACAGATAATATAAATGCGGAACACAGATAAAAACAAAAGTCTCATATATATATAACTGATGTCGGTTAATACATAATTGACACAATACATATGATACAACTACAACTGTCGACTCTAGAAGTTATATATACAAGTACATTATAGACTAATATACATGAATACATATCGTTCTATACAATGACACTGACAACTTCAGAAGGTGTGAAAAGTCTTCATATCCTGAACAGCAACTCAAAGAAGAAAATCTACAACCTGAAATAACTCGGGTCTGACCCGAGTATTACATTCAAAAGAAAATAATACACGGGTCAGTCTAATTCAAACTCAGTTATTAGTGCATAGCAGCAATGATAATCAGATAGTCAATAGACGACAGTCACAGAAATCACATATATCCAACTCTCGATACGAGAATTGGATAATGGCGTATATAACACTAAACAGTGTAAATCATCAAATCAAAAATCTCAAAATGATCAAACACATCAAATTTCTGTGTGGCTGCAACACACGCACGCGTGCGCTGCCTCGCCACACAGTACGTGAAATCATCACGACGGTGAAAGCTAACCGCGATCAAAATGGTAGAAGTCAACATAAATAAACTTACAGGGTCAAACCCGGGTCTTTGAGACCGGATTCAACTCGCTGTACAAATCTCAAAATCAACCAACAACTCGGGCTCAAAGCAATCCAAGTTAAACACTACCAAGCTCAAGTCAACAAGAACAGTGATCGAATGACGTATAACTGTAAATACCAAAATACACCGAGCATAGGTCAAAATCACACGAGTCCAGATGAATACAACTCAGCATAATTAAACTGAACAAACGGTGGCAAATGCATATACAACAGTGGTCATTGCAATGCAATGGTTTTATCAAAATATGCCACAAGAGGATTAAACTTAAGGTAGGCAGACTGAATGGTCATAGACATGAACACACAAATACATATATGTAGACTGCCTCAATGGATAAGATAGCTGCTAAAAATGCTCAGACTCAAGGGATGCTTCAACTACCAATGCACAATGAATATACATGAAGACTGGCGTGCGTAAGGTGGAGAAACCGTATGTAAAATGCAACGGGGACAGGACAGTGCTATCATAGCTGAACTAAATGGTCAGTGGGACTAATATGGAAACATAGCAAGCACCTGAATGCAACATGCCTCGAATACCAGTGAACAACTAAACTGCCCAGACTCAAAGACCCAAAACAATACATGCATCCACCCATACTCATGTGTGCATATGGATACACCTATGTGACAGCCTCAATTAAATACGAATACAAGTATACATGTTCGATAAGAATCAACAAGTGATGTACACTGGAATATACAATGCAAAAAGTACATAAGTTATACTGAACAACACTAATGCAACTCCGATGTACACAATGCAAATGACCAAGTCTACTATATGCTCAAGTGAAGTCAACAACATCTGGAGTGAATGCAAGTCAATGATCTCACCAATCAAACCAGTTATACACATGAATGAACACTAGTGGTAAACAAGTCAAACATAGTAGAAAGAATAAGTTTGAAGTAACCAGTGATAAACCAATTACAGATTAATGCAACCAGTCCCGAACTATAAGTGAACATCCAGCATAAAGGCCACAGGTGACCAAGCATCACATATAAAAGAAACAAGAATATGTACTGGTACATGTTGTAAGTGGTAATAACTTACAGATTAATGCAAACAAAGGTATGAAGCCGAAGCCTACCAGACAGACCACAGTCACCATAAAAACAATTCAATGTCAAAGCTAAGGTGATGGCCGAAGACAACAAAAATTCACAGAACCCCAAACTTTCCAGAGAATCAAAACCGGTACATTAAAGTGTCAGACACAAAGCAACCAAGATACGAGTTAACAAATTCAAGTGGTCGAAGACAACAGTCCAACAAGACCGAAGTCGAACACAAAATGGAACGAAGTCCAAAATTCAAATTAACTTCAATTGACCACATTCGATCAAAAATCAACATCATAAAAACCCAAATTACGTTCGCATAGCAACGGAGGCCGAAGCCAAAATACATTCACAAAATCAAAGTGACCAAAGTCACAGTACTAGAGAATTCAAAACCGAAGTATCAACAAATCGAACCAACTCAGAAATTACCAACAACTAAACAAAATCGAACTGCCGTAACGAAGTATTGGATTAGATGTGAGTAAACTCACCTTAGCATCGACGAGGTCGCGCGCGAGATAATCGAAGACGAAGCCCTAGCAAGCATCGAAAGAACGAACGAAAGCCCCAATTCGCCAGATCGTCGAGAGGAGAACGAGAACGAGGCCAAGCCCTAAAATTTTGAGACGCCACCATTTTTTTTTCTTTCTGTGATTTATTCTCGGGCACGAGTGAATGAGAGGGGATGGGGATGTCGTTTTAAAAACGTGGTATAGGTATGGGCTGGTATAGGGAAGGTATGGGTTAAGTATGTTGTTATTTTATTTATAAAGCCCGGAAAATTCTTTTAACGAATTACAAAAGAATTTTCAACTCGATTAAAACTTCAGCTGAATTAAACAAACAATTTGAGCGTCACATTGACGATAGTTAATTGTTATAAAATCTCGGGTCGTTACAGAATGCATTAAACAAGCTTTATTATATAAAATATATTTTTGTCAAAGTGCTACTTTAACACAATGAAAGACCGTGTAGTGGCAGTGACGATAAGTAAAGCAAGACAAGGGCGATGATAGCAGGTTGAGATGTTAGATGGGGTGGTAGAGCTAGACTAATGAACCATAGATTTACAATTATTTTTTTGAAATTGGGTACTTAAGGTGGCGGTACACACTGTACTCCATGTCATAGATAGTATATAATATACTACAAGTCAACGTATGTCCAGTAGTTCGAATCACGCGCTAGGCCGGATTTGAACCTATGACCCCATGGACCATAGACAGAGTGCCTAACCACCGAGACAGTGGTGCTGGATAGGTTTACAAGTAATTAAAATAATACATTATAATTAACTGGAAATAATTGTGCAACAAACTAGAAGTGAATTTATAGCAACACTGTGATTTATGTTTTGTATTTATAATTAGTATGCTACTATTGGCATCCAAGAAAATGCTGCTGACTACCATTAAAATTTATTATCTATCAATTTTTTTCATATGCTTATAGCCACAAAAACATATTTTTCATTCAGCCCTAAAGAACCGTAGCTTCTTCATCTTCCTCAGAAAAACTCACATACACTATCCTCCAACATCATTAGAAAATAAAATTTACAAGCCCTAAAGCCAAGAAAATCACCCTCTTTTTATCTAATAGACGAAGAAAGTGAAAATTTAGTGAATTGTTCAAGTCTTGATGAATATTAATAGGTTAGTTTACACCTGTGATGACCCACCTTTTTGAACAGTTCAAGTTGACAACAAACCACACATATCCAACTCAAACCGTTTAAAAGATAGATTATCAATGGGTTAATTTTGAAGAAATAAAAAAAATGAAGAAAAACCACAATAGAATCTCGCAGCAGAATGATAAAATACAATAATCGCATAAACAGTTCATGAAGCTGTTTAACAATATATATTCAATTCAAATTTACAACATAAATCAGAGTATACAATATTATCGGAGTCATACAATTTTAATAGACAGAATGGAATAGTGGCGGAATAAATACTAGTAGGTATGATATACTAAATCTTTGCTTTCGTCCTCCAGAACAATTGTCTTCGATAATTGAAAATCTCGGTCTGACCCGAGCGTAATGAAAAACCAAACACTCGAGTCAAGACTAAAAATCCTCATGTAAGTCAAATCAAAATCAAGTCAAACATATTTTCAAAATGAACTGTTTCTTTCCATTTCCAACAAATCTGGACTCAAACCCAGATTCAAAACAAATGAATTAAATTTCTAATGTTTCAATTCAATTCCGTTCAAATTCAATTTCATTCAATTTCAATTTCGATTTCAATTTAAATCAATTTCAATTTCGATTCAAACGATTTAATTTAGTGGCTCAAGTTCCAATTCAAATCTCATTTCAAAACCATTTCAGTTTATATAAAATCGAGTCTACTCTCAATACACCGATTTAAATCATTTAAATCAATTTAACTTCAATGTTCGAATTTTAAGATTCAAATCTTTAAAATAATCCAATTTCCATAATTTAAAACATATATTGATTATAACTCTGAAATTTCAATTTGAATTCTTCACATAAATTCTTTTAACAATTTTTAATTCCAACATTTCCTTAGCTCGAATTTGAAAATAATCCCATTCAAACGTATCAAGTATCAAAACTGTTTAATGGTTGGATTTCAAATATCGGTCTTCTTATAACATTTACTTTTTATGTACTAAAGTTATAGAAAAATTTGCAAACCCTTTATTACTCTTTTAGAAAAAAAAATTATTATAAAAATTAGAATTTAAATTTTATAAATGAAATTCAAGTTAATTTCAAAAACTAAATTTAATTTGATTCACAAAATTTAAATTCTTTATAATATATAAATTTCTAAAGGTTAGATTTTAAAGCATTTTAAAATTCAATAAATGAAACTCAATTTTCGCCGAAAGGTGATAGAATCATAAAATCACAATTCTGCCAAAACCGTCAACTATGCACCAAAATTAGCATATAAGATAGGATATCCAACGCCCATATCAAATTTAAATGTCCAGGTGATCAATCATATCAATAATGGTAATAACAAAGTGATAACATGGAAATATCAAACCCACTAGCAACATACAACCAATCAACAATATCATCCATCACAATATGAAATAACATCTAAATCAACCAATTAGACCATATCACACAACAATAAAAACAGTGTCAGGGTGTTTAACTAAAGGTGATATGCAATCCAATATCGATTTAGATATCAAATTTAGACGTCGATCTAATAAGTGTATAAAATGTCAAATTTTTCCTATCAAATTTAAATGTCACATTTACCATTAATTCCAACTATCCATTTAGCACTCAAATTCCTATCAATTTTAACTGTCAATTTACACTATCAATTTTAATATCAAATTTATCAATCAAATTTAAATGTCAGTTTTAACTGTCAATCAATTCAAATTTAGCCAATTCAATCATATCACACAACAATCAATAAATATAAAACACTTCATGGTTTCGATTTAGCTAATCATAAGAATATTTAGTACTTCGTAAGCGTTTAAAACACTCACGTTTATTTGAAACTTAATTTTTTTTAGTGTCAAATAAACTTCAATCCAGCTCCATGTCGTAGCCTTCATCGATACGATCGCAATGCGACTCATTTTGCTCGAATCCGACCTCGTATGAGAAAGTTACGGATTTTCAAAACATTTGAATATAATTAAATAATAATTAACACTTAATTAACTAAAAATTTTAAAGTAATCTCACCGCCCTCATCTCTCCCTCTCGTCTTCGTCATAGGCTGAAACCCATCAACATGCGACCCCTCCCATCGACGCACGCGCCACCCGGAGCCATCGGAACCCCATTAGACCCCACCATGACGACCGCCTCTCCAAGCTACACCCATGCCAGCGACTGTGCCACCTCCGCTGCCTCCATCAGCCACCAAAACCCAAAAGAACGCACGAACAACCAACCCAAATTTTAGCGATCTCAAGTCGCCTCTCCATGATCCAACCATTGATCTTGTGGAGGAGATCGAGCTCTACAACTTCTGTGTTGAAGCCGAGTTGAGATTGTGAGTGTAATGAGAGCAATCGAAAGGAGAAAGAAACGAATTTCGGCCATTGAAAAAAAAGAACGGTGGCCAGGGTTTTCTTAAGTTAGGGTTTGCAAATGAATAAAAATGATAGCCTTGTATAGAGAATCTCGTGGCACTGTTCATCCGTGAAAATTTCGAACTCCAAACGACGCATGCCGCTTGGCGTTCTATATGTTATACCCCTATTTCGAAAACAATAGAATATGTATCGAGAGCCAGCTCTATCATATTCAGAAGATAGCTGTCAAAATCAAATTATTTTAATTAAATTACTATAATTGATTTCTACACGTTTCGAGCTCGCACGATCAAACGATAAGTCTGATCGCTACGAAACTTGAAATCCTATAATAATTTACAATTATGGATCCGATGAAACCAGTTTCGTCGAAATCCGAGGCAGTACCCAAAAAGACTATTTTTACACGTTTATTAAAACAAACTATTTTCCAAAATAAATTTACTCACTTTACATTCAATTTTTGTTTAAATCAAATTTAAATCAAATTTTGAAATCATTTTCATTCATATTAATTTTAAGATTCAGTTATTTAAACAATTTCAAAAATTAAATTTAACAATTTAATACCCAATAAATCATTATATTTGAAATATAAGTTATTTAACTTATGAAATTAACTTTACAAATTTTAAAATCAACTAAATATTCAAAATTCAATTTTTATCTTAAACCATATTATAAATTAAAATGTTTGTTCAAAATTTATATAGCCAATGCTCTTACATTTAAATTCATAAATAAATTCACTTTTAATATAAAATGTTCGTTCAAATCTAGAACAACCAAAGTTCTTACACTAAATATAAAGATTACACTTCATAAATCAAAGCCCTTGGATAATTCAATTACAATGAATTCCAATATTAGAATTTTAGATGAATTTTAGTTACGAATAATTGTTTTATTTCATCTAAATAACTCAACATTTATTATTCAATTCCAACTATTGATTATAAACACATTCAATACATAGAATTTCGTATAAATAAATTTATGCTTTTACTTTTAAATGAACATTCATTCGACTCTTTATTTACTTAACATTGATCATTTCAAATTCTGTTATCAACTACATACAATTTAATATTATTTAATTTACTTTCTAATATAATTTATCTTTTCTCATATTGAATTTTGTTATTTAAATTTTTATCTTAGTTCATATCCAATAAATTACATTAGTAAATCATTAAAATTTATTTCCAACCATTTTTATTCAATAATTATATTAATTTAATAGTTAAAAATAGTTAAAAATACAAGTCGTTACAATCTCCCCCACTCAAAACTTTTCGTCCTCGAAAAGGGGCTAAGTAAGGAATCTAACATTTGATATATCTTACTCAAAATAATCAACATACAAAACATTAAAATCTAATTTACAAAACCTTTACCATGCTTCAACTATGTCATTATGATATTAGCTTATTTGTAAAACAAGTTACAAAATTTTAAAATCTCAAATTTTTTCTAACACCCGAATTTATGGAAAATTTCGGCAGCCTCTCCTTTGCACGGCTTGATCGTAAAAATTTACAGTACATATATATATATATAACAAATATACATCTCATCTCAATAATGAGGCATTCGTAGGGAAAAATATAAAAGTACGGTATATAATCCAAGATATGTACCTTATTATTAATAATATGAGCGAGTTCACTCATACTAAAGCGAGCAAAAGTGAGTCAAAACGCATATACATTCGAAAGGGCTTCAAACGTACCTATCTCGAATTAGTTTGAATATTAGTTTCTTATAAAAGATATAGAAAGCATGCATGAGTTTGATAGAACTATATAACATGAATTCCTAATCTAACCATAAGCATAAACACTAATACACGACATAATAATCATATGTAACCAAAACAGTTATAACAATGATTTGCAACAAAAGATACCATTCAGCAAATAATATCCATCCAATTATATCATTACTATTTTATAATTATTCAAGTCTTTAGAAAAAAATTTCAAGACATGTATAAATACTTAATTTCAGAAGACTTATAAAATTTCAAGCTAATTATGAACCAATTCCATATTCGAAACAAATTTGATTATAAACAAAATCTTTAAGTTTTTTGGTATTCGTCTTTGAAGAGGAACAAAATATTCTAATATATCTTAAAAGACTAAGTTTATAAAACATTCAAGCTTATTCATTTAAGATATACATAAATATTCTCATAGTATTATACAAGGATTTTCCGAAAGTTTTACCATACTATTAGAAATTTGATATTAACATCCTAAACACTTTAAAATAACATTTCTTTAAATCCAATCATTTATTAGTTTCATAATTTAGAATAAGTATAAGCTCAAAAATCATTAGTTTAAAACTAATAATATATTCAAACCTTATATTATATTTTATATTTCAAATCAAGTGTAAAGATTTCATATTTTTCATATTCAATTTAGAAAATACTTACTTCCAAAATAATTATTCAAATCATGGCAACATCTACTCAGGTTTATATAAAAAAAATCTAAATAGTACAAAACTTCTAATTTTCATATTTTTCTCAAATCAATAGTATATGCAATTTTAATACCTTTCTTTCAAAATAAATATTCAACCTATTTGTTTTTTCCTTCAGACATATTATACTATAAATACACTTCCCAAATCATTTGTTCCGTAAAATTTTAAAGCAGAAAAATTTATATATACATTCTATTTATATAATATCTCTAAATTGAAATTTTTAAAGATGTTTATATAAATCTCATTTGTAAAAGTCATTTGGAAATCCATTTGAAAAATCAATAACTTCGATATATCAATACTTTACAAAAATTCAATTTGTAAATTTCTTACTTTATATAAAGTAACTTCGTTTAAAAATTCAAAATAGAAATCCTTATAAAATGTGTAAACTATTTGAAAATAATCATCGACATCATTGCTTATATTTAAAATAAGCTATTCAAATTCTTAAATCCATTGCTTACAAATTTCTAATTTAAATATTGAAATACTTTTTCAAACATTATTTATAAACATTAATAATCAGTCTCTAAACATTATTATAATCATAGTAATTTACTTTTAAATATTTTAAATAAATGATAATAATTAGTTCCAAAACATTATAATAATTGTTCACTTTAAACAATATTTAAGATATAAATTAGATAACGTAGAGCATTGCTAATAATAATTATTATGTAAACATTTTTCTAAAATAATATTTATAAACATTTAAGTTGAGCATAAAACATTAAATTATATATAAACAACCCTTTTAAAACATTTCCAAACAAATTTCAGAACAAATGATTTATAAAATGTAATAAGTTTTATATCAAAAATACCTTTATAACTCGATGTCTTAACAGATTTATCCTCGTTCTTACAGATTTTAGCCACATGTTGATCAGGCGCAAGACCAAAATCTCTAAGTACTTAGTAGATCTATTTCAAAATCTAGTGAAAATACTCTGAAAACCTTTAAAACGGATATGGAAAGTACCACTCAAAAAAAAATCTGATGTCAAATGATGATGTTACGATGGCAGTGGTCCGTTGCTGATTCATTATTTATGCAATGGACACAAAACCTTCTAGAAGATCCCTCTACCTTACGGATTTGAGAAAAGTATCATAGCCATTTCGTAAACAAGGGACCATCGACCTCTATTGTAGTGGTACGCTACTGATTCAGTGATTTACGCAATGGATGCACTTCCTTCCCAAAAGATCCATAAACAATAGATCCTAGGATTGAAAGCGCCTCCATTGGGTAAACAAAGAACCATCTACCCTGAAATTTTTTGAGGAACTCATGAGTTTAAGTCTGGACAACCTATATCGGTTCGAATCCATTTCTGGATTCACCCAAGTCCATTAGGGCTATCAGTCGAATCCACTTCTAGATTCACCCAAGTCCATTAGGGTTCGAAGCATATCATAGTATACTTCTTTGCAGAGGATACTTCTCCATATCCTTTACTTCGAAATATATCATACTATATATAGTACCCTTTTCAAATCATAACTTCAAATATCACACTTATATAAATTCATTTATATACAAGATTTCATTTCCAAATCGAGTACTTTCCAAAATCAATAGTCTCGAATATATCATATCATTCTTATATAAATTCCATTATATATAAGATTACCGCTTTTCAAATCGAGTATCTTTCAGAATCAATAGGTTTTGAAATAACTTCATATTTATACAAACCATTTTCATATAAGAGTTAAAAACTTTCAAATCAAATATTTTTATAGACTCAAAGGTCTTCGAAATCAATCCATTTTCAAATATCAGTTCAGTTTCAAATCCATATACGATCTCAACAATCATTTTTCCCTTTCAAATCGAATATCATTCAAATTCTAAATTTTACAAATTTCAAATCAATTATTTTTCACAACTTCAATTTTATATTTATATCAAATTTAGATAAAATCTACTTTCTTTCCAAATCAAATTCTTTTCAAAATCCATTATTATAAAACATTTACTAGGTTCAAAATGTTTCTCAAAACAAATTCATTATAAACCTTTCAGAGCTATTTTTCATATTTATACCAAGTCAAAAATGCTTTAAAAAAAATAAATTTGCCAATAATAAGTTTTTATAAATATTCACTATGTTCAAAGCATTTCTCAAAACCCTTTTCATTTAAAACATCTCAAAAGTAAATTTCATACTTGTATAATTCAAAATAAACTTATACAATTTACTTATCGAAATATTTAACATTTTAAAACTTGTTTAACTTCTATTAGTATTTATTTTAAAATTTCAAAACTGACCTTTATATACTTTCTAAAATACTTAGCTTTGAAAATTAATTCTCAATTTGGAAGTGTTCGACTATTCAGAATAGTCGGAAAAATCAAATTATAATTCAAAATTGGAAATCAGTAATCAATCATCTCAACAAGATGCACAATCAATCAATCAATCCAAATGTAGAGGATACATGTGTTCACAATATTATTAAATAGAAACTCGAGAACTGAACACCGAGTTTTATTTCAAATCGTTTGAAATAAATATATACATATCTCTTTCGAATATCAAATCATACTTCAGGGATTTGAATCAAATCAGTTTCATTAAAAAATCGAGTAGCAAAGCTACTAAAGTGGCCTCCCTCACTCAGAAACTCGAAAATGAACGACGATGATGCTGCAGTCATCATTAAAATTTATTTTCTAGCGACAGAAGTGAATTCCAGACTTTCATTTTTTTTCTTTTAAATCTTTGAAAATCCCCTTTGAAATCACTTTCAAATCATTTCTAAACATTTCTATTCGGAAAATATTTTCAAATTACGCTATTATATATTTTCAGAATCTTGAAGACCAATTTCAAAAACCCCCGGAATCCAAACTCTCAAATTTCCAGTTTGAAATTCTTTTTAGTCATAAATCATATTCGTAGGAGTCATTATCTTATAGTATTCACTTCAGAAATTGTAATTCTTTGTTTAGATTAAAATAAATAACTTTAATCTAAACAATCAACTTCAACCCAACACTGTCGTCGAACGCCTTATAGTCAAATTGTGAAACTTAATTCACAAGGTGTTTGTTTCAACATTCCCATAAGATTACAATTTCTACCCTTCCCATGCATGAAAAGGTAAATTCCTTATAACTAGTTATGTACTATTTGAAAGCCAACACAAAAGTCAAATGCTCATAAACTGGCCGAGCATAACTAACTAATTAGTAAATGATAATATGCACAACCATATTAATCAATCAATCAATTAGCAAAGGGATAACATCCAATCATCATCAAACAGTCACAAATGATTTTATCAGTTTATAGAATTCATTCTTTTATATTCTAAATATTATCAAGGTAAAAATTATTTCATTTATTAATTTCAAAATATTTTTATATCACTAGTAATACGCTCTCTCATATACGTATATACACTCAATGAGCTTATCCTACAGGTTTAGGTATACGCTAACCCAAAGCTCTGATACCATCTGTGACGACCCACCTTTCTGAATAGTTCAAGTCGACAATAAACCACACATGTCCAACTCAAACTGTTTAAAAGATAGATTATCAATGGGTTTATTTTAAAGAAATAAAAAACATGAAGAAAAACCACAACAGAATCTCGCAGCTGAACGATAAAATACAATAATCACATAAACAGTTCACGAAGCTGTTAAACAATATATGTTTAATTCAATTTTACAACATAAATCATAGTATACAATATTATCAGAGTTATACAATTTTAATAGACCGAATGGAATAGTGCTGCGGAATAAATACTAGTAGATATGATATACCAAATCTTCGCCTTCGTCCTCCTTAACAACTGTCTTCGATAACTAAAAAACTCGGTCTGACCTGAGCGTAATGAAAAATAAAACACTCGAGTCAAGACTAAAAATCCTCATGTAAGTCAAATCAAAATCAAGTCAAACATATTTTCAAAATGAATTGTTTCTTTCCATTTCCAACAAATCTGGACTCAAATTCAGATTCCAAACAAAGGAATTGAATTTCTAATGTTTCAATTCAATTCCTTTCAAATTCAATTTCATTCAATTTCAATTTCGATTTCAATTTAAATCAATTTCAATTTCGATTCAAATGATTTAATTTAGTGGCTCAAGTTTCAATTCAAGTCTCATTTCAAAACCATTTCGGTGCAAATAAATTCAGTCTAATCTCAATACACCGATATAAATCACTTAAAGCAATTTAACTTCAATTTTCGAATTTTAAGATTCAAATCTTTAAAATAATCCAATTTCCATAATTCAAAACATATATCGATTATAACTTTGAAATTTCAAATATAATTCTTTACACAATTCTTTTAACAATTTTTAATTCCAACATTTCCATAGCTCGAATTTGATGACAATCCCATTCAAACGTATCAAGTATCAAAACCGTTTAATGGTTGGATTTCAAACATCGGCATTCTTATAACATTTCCTTTTTGTGTACTAAAGTTATAGAAAACTTGGCAAAACCTTTATTGCTCTTTTAGAATATATATATATATATTATAAAAATTAGAATTTAAATTTTATAAATGAAACTCAAGTTAATTTCAGAAACTAAATTTAATTTGATTCACATAATTTAAATTCTTTATAATATATAAATTTATAAAGGTTAGATTTTAAAGCCTTTTAAAATTCAATAAATAAAACTCAATTTTCGTCGAACGATGATAGAGTCATAAAATCACAATTCTGCCAAAGCCGTCAACTATGCATCAAAATTCGCATATCAGACAGAATATCCAACGCTCATATCAAATTTAAATGTCCGGGCGATCAATCATATCAATAATGGTAATAACAGAGTGTTAACACGGAAATATCAAACCCACTAGCAACATACAGTCAATCAACAATATTATCCATCACAATATGAGTTAACATCCAAAATAACCAATTCAACCATATCACAACAACAATAACAAATTATCAGTGTCAGGGTGTTTAACTAAAGGTGATATGCAATCCAATATCGATTTAAATATCAAATTTAGATGTCAATCTAATAAGTGTCTAAAATGACAAAAATTTCCTATCAAATTTAAATGTCACATTTACCATCAATTCCAACTATCCATTTAGCACTCAAATTCCTATCAATTTTAACTGTCAATTTACAGTATCAATTTTAATATCAAATTTATCAATCAAATTTAAATGTCGGTTTTAACTGTCAATCAGTTCAAATTCAACCAATTCAATCATATCACACAATAATTAATAAATATAAAACACTTCATGGTTTCGATTTAGCTAATCGTAAGAATATTTAGTACTTCGTGAGCCTTTAAAACACTCACATTTATTTGGAACTGAAATTTTTTCAATGTCGAATAAACTTCAATCCAGCTTCATGTCGTAGCGTTCGTCGATACGATCGCAACACCACTCGTTTCGCTTGAATCAGACCTTGTATGAAAAAGTTACAGATTTTTAAACATTTGAATATAATTAAATTATAATTAACACTTAATTAACTAAATTTTTTAAACTAATCTCACCGCCCTCATCTCTCCCTCTTGTCTTCGTCACAGGCCGAAACCCATCAACACGCGACTCCTCTCATCGACGCGCGCCACCTAGAGCCATCGGAACCCCATCGGACCCCACTACGACGACCGCCTCTCCAAGCTCCACCCAAGCCAGCGACTGCGCCTCCTTCGCTACCTCCATCAGCCACCAAAACCCAAAAGAACGCACGAACAATGTAACGACCCGTATTTTTACGGATCAAAACATCGTAAAACAGTTGTTATTGGATCGTAGTATGGTTAAGTCGTTCGGAGCTTAGGTCGTATTGTAGTTAGGTCGTAGACAACTTATAGGAGTTGGCGACCTAAGGAAGATAGTGGTAGTAGTTAACGACCTAAGGACTTGACGAGGTAAGGCTTAGGTCGTATGACAGTTGGGTCGCGTATTGGTTTAGGTCGTATGCTAGTTTGGGACGACCTATAGGATTTGACCGACCTAAGGAGTCGAGCGACCTAAGGGAGTTAGTGGTAGCAGTTGGCGACTTAAGGGGTTTAGCGACCTAAGGGTTGAGTGAGTTAACGACCTAAGGTAGTTAGGTCATGGACTAGTTAAGTGATTAGGTCGTTGGGTCTATGCCGTGTTAGTTAGGTCGCTAGACGACCTAAGAATGTTAGGTCGTGAGTTGTTAGGTCGCGACTTCTGTTAAGTCGATAGGTCGGCATCTCAGTTAGGTCGTGTGGCGTTAAGTCGCTAAGCCGTGTATAAGTCATAGGTCGTGACATTATTAGGTCGTGACATTTTAGGTCGCGACTTATGATAAGTCGTTAGGTCGTAGACGACTTATGTTAGGTTGCATAGAGGCTAAGCTGTTAGGTCGCGCGCATGTGTTAGGTTGTAAGTTGCGCATAGTTAAGTCGCGCGCCTGTGCTAAGTCGTTGAGTCGGAAGCTGTTAGGTCGCACATTGTGTTAGGTCGCGCATTGTGTTAGGTCGCTGAGTGTTAGGTCGGAGGGTTTGTTAGGTCGTGGACGACCTAAGGGGGCGGACGACCTAAGGAAAATCAGCCTATAAATAGGTGGGTTCTTCTTCATTTTTGGGATCCGGATTTTAAAGCGACGAAGTGCTGCTATTTTGAGAGCTCGAGTTCTACACTTCTTCACTTCTTTTCTCCACTTTAATCTTGTGCTTCCTTCCATCCAAATCGAAGATCCAAGAGCTTAGATTGAAGATCTACATCCATCGAAGAGAGAGATTTCATCGTTTGAAGCGGGATTTTAGAGAATCGAGTTAGATCCTTCGCTGTCCAGATCTGAAGTGTGTTGCTTTTGAGGTGTTTAGGTGATTTGGTGAGTGGTGATTATCTCACACACGGATCCAAAGGAGTATATCGGATCATTGGCTTGATTTTGTGTTAAAGTAGTGATTTCCATGCATTTCCGTAAACTTAAGTATAGATCCATTGTTCATGATGATTTGACATCCATTTTACTACATGTTAACCTATGCAAGTTCATTCATCAAGTTATAGAGATATTGCTCATGTTTCATGCTTGTTAGATTTGGACTCTTTATTTACAAGATTGCCATTATTGATATAATTGTTTATTAGATCATATTTGAATGCTTGATTACTTTGATTAATGATTGACTTGATTGATTGTTATGAATTAGTTGATTGATGATTTGATTTAGACAAGTTGGTCGAAGATGATTCAAAAGCTAAGGGAAAGGCTCTTGAATTGGAAAAGCTGCTCGTGGCATATGTGGCGGATGATGAAGCTCATATGGATAGATTTGATGATGATGATGTTGAGATGAGGCTTTGCTACGATGAGATGAAGCGAGGCATGGTATGAGATAGCCTTGGTTTAATCCAGGCGGGATCACTCCAAGCATGTTGATAACTCGGTGAAATGGTTTGGGTTTGAGGATAATGGTTTGCTCGAGAGGCGCTTGAGCTAGTATGGAAATAGTCGTCGAGGAGGATGACTAGAAGGCTGAGATGTCATCGTTGTTGAAGGTTCTAGCATGCTCAAAGCAAGAGTACGCTGGGCAGATTCGATAGTCCCAAAAGGCTACTGATTGGTAGTCGAGTACTCTGGGCAGATTCGATAGTCCTAGACACGAGCTGCGACGACGTGCGGAGTTATGTCTAGAACCGGGGTTTCCATTAGCCCTTGACGGACGACTGAAAGAATGTGCCGGTCATTCAATTAACGGTGGTATCGAAGCAAAGATAACAGTGATAGCAAGAGTCATGGATGTTTGGTTGTATCGTCATTCGGTCTCAAGAGCGGTATTTTCTGGGTGCTTATTTGATCTTGGTTTAGGCCTTGGGGGTTTGTACTGTAACGACCCGCCTTTTTCGACCGTTCACGTCGACAAATCAAACACATGTCCAACTCAAACCATTCAAAAAGGCAGATGGTTATTAGGGTTAAATAAGAAAAGGAAAGAAAGAACAGAAGCAAACTCAGAATCTTGCAGCGGAAGGAACAAGATATAATAATAAAATAACAGTTCATGAAGCTGTTAAATAAATAAATTTGATTATTATTATACATCATAAATCAGAGTTACATACATATCAGAGATAACACAACAATGCAGCGGAAAAATAATACAGTAGTAGAATACAAATGATGTAATACCAAACTCCGTCTTCGTCCTCCAGAATAGATCTTCAACCTTATCTGAAATGCTCAGGCTGACCCGAGCGTAATGAAAAGACAAAACACTCGAGTCAGGACTAAAATATCTCATGTAAGTCAAATCGGATAAGAAAATATGAGTGTGACGGCGTCAGAGATGTTTACGGGTTTTGACATCTTCTATCCAGTGTCAACGTGAGTGCAATAACTTAAGAGATGTTACGGGATATTCCATCTCTCAAGGATCCGTTAAACTATCTACTATGTAGTACAATACGCTATTATAATATGTCTACACTAAAGTAAAAGTATTAAAATAGCGTTAAGCCATGGCCCATTCCACCCTTAACACAGTTTATATTCCCAAGAGCATATACAAGACCGTAGTTTCCCCAAAACTGGAAGTCACCAGAGGGCAATCCATATACTAAAGGTACAAATCAAAATCGTAGTGGTCGCGAATAGGATAATCAGTATGACAAGGTACATGAGGCAATACCAACTAGGATACTAGTAGTTGCGTGATCCGGACTGATGTTGGGCATAGCAGCTACTACCCCAACACCGCGAAACAACACTCCCAAATCGCGGGGTGCACCCAAATCGAATCACAAAAGTAATAGACATGGTATCGAAGGAGTGTGTCCGCTAGAGATGGCGATCCTCAATGGCCCGGCGCGGCTCCTGTTTTAGTCATGTCAGGGGTCATCCAAAATCGTTCTCTTTCTTCAAATCAACACGTTCACCAAAACCATCCACTTCATTCTGGATCAACACTCCACGTGTATTAGTTATTAAAGTGGTTTTCGGTATCGACAGAGAGTATGTCCATATCCGATCCCGGTCTCTTTAATAACTACGTTATATTTTTCACACCGGTTGGATCTTTTACATTTCAAATCGATTCATAATTGATATCAAAATATCATATTCGCTTCAAAATCAAATCCATTTCAAATATCATCATATCTATTCAAGATGTAAGATTCCGTTTCAAAATCATTTTTCGCCTCAATATCTCATTTCGATTTCAAAATCATTTTCCGCCTCAAAATCTCATTTCGATTTCAAAATCACTTTTCGCCTCAAAATCTCATTTCGATTTCAAAATCACTTTTCGCCTCAAAATCTCATTTCGATTTCACATAAACTCGAATTCCAAAATTTAAAATTTTCAAAATCTCAAATCATCAATTTCAACTCGATTCAGCTTCTCAATAAACCATTTCAAATTATCAATTTCAAATACATATTTGAACCACAAAATAAACAATTTTACTTCCAATATATTTCGAAACTTTAAATATTTCACATTTCAAAACAGTTCATATATTTATATAAGAATATAAGATTCGCTTTAAAACCATTTCGTATTCAAATTAGAATATTCTTCAAATTAAACATCCGTATTAAGTAGTTTACTTAATTTTTGGAACAATTCCAATTCAATAAACTTAGATTCACATTCGGATTTCAAGAATTCATTTAAGTATTACATTCCAAATCAATTTCAGTTCAAATCACATTCAAATCAATTTTATCTTCAAATTTAATTCAATAGTTTCAATTTAGTCCAATTCACAAATTTCTTTGAATTTCAATTAAATTCCAAATTAATTAAATCTCAATTTCAAATCAATTTTCAATTCCAAACTCAACTTGAAATATCATTTCATATAAATTTTCTTAGAAATATTCAGAGTTCGATAAAAAGTCCAAACTTTTACAACAAATCAACTTTCGAAAATTTACGCCGTATTTCGATTTTTCTTAAAATCTAAACTTCGAATAATTAAACAATTTCATTTACCAAGTTTAAATTCCAACATTTCGAGCTTCAATTCAAAATAATTCAATTTCCATAAATTGGATTTTTATTCTTAAAATCAATTCATTTAAATAATTTCAAAACAATTTTTTTTAAAATCATTTAATTTAACCATCCCGGTGTCCGTATATAATTTCCTAACCTATGGCCAAGTGGATAATTATTTCAATTTTAATTTCAAGGATGGACATATATCATTTCAATCCAAATAGATGTCATAGGTATATCATTTCAACCTATTTCTTAATTTATTCGAAATGATTCAGTTTACAGTTTATATGCAATAAACAATATACATGATGATAGCATGATATATCAAAATAAATAAACAACCAATATCGACCATTAGCATCCATCACAACAAATCAACCATAAAGCCAATAACATTCACAACAACTTCATAATTATCAATATCAGGTAATTTGATCGCAATTAAATTTTAACTTCAATTTGACTGTCAATTTAATTTTCAACGGTGAATTCAAATGAGAATCTATATGACAATTAAATTTTTTCAAACAACGACAAATAAATCCATATTACTTTATAATGTCAGATTTAACTACCATAAAGATATTCAGTCAATTGTGAGCGTATAAACACTCACCTTGATTTTTACGATTTTAAATCAAATCGAACGACGTTCGATTTAACTCAAAATTTTCTCTAGCTCCAAATGATTCCGATCCAGCTGCATAGCGTAGTGCTAGTCCATACGATTCCAATGCATCTTGTTTCGCGCAAAACGGACCTCGGATGAAAAAGTTATGATTTTTCAAAGTTTGTATGAATTTAAATATACAATTTCAGCTTTATTTTTATTTTTCTAACCCTAGATCAGATCACAGCCGTTCATTTCTGCATCTTCAGATCTGGGCCGTCCCCTTCATCTTCCTCTTCAACGTGATAAACACGTACAACACAAACCCATAGCCGCCTTTACTCCATGAATTTTCACGACCAAACCGAGCAACTTGAAGACGATCAGGTTACACCACTTCGAAGCCACCGCCTTACTCCACCTTCACCTGGAATAGCTTGAAGCTCGGCCTCCTCCTCTGCCTCGAATTGCGTGAAAAACGCAGCCCCTTCATGCTCGATTTCCCGTTGACTCGAAGCTCTGTTTTCGATCATCTCCGTATGGATTTGAAGCTCTCGTCGTGCTCTACAACTTTCGTGTTGGAAGTTTTCTCTAATTATCGACGGATTTTGAGTAATTGAGGGGAGAAGATTCGTGCATTTCTGGCCATTGAAGTATAAGTGGCGGCTGGCTTGAAACCCTAGCCTTTGTTTGCAAATTGTGAAATGGAGGGCCTTTTATAGAAAATTGCAAAACACTATTCACCCAAAATTTTCCGAACTCCAAACGAAGCGTGCCGGCTGGCGTTTCTAAGGTTTACCCCACGTTCCGAACACAATGGAACAGGTTTCGGAAGCTAATTCGATCGTATGTGTGAGTTATGGCAATAAACGATCGATTTAAAATTAAATCGGTTAATCAAATTTCTGCGCATTTGGGCTCGCCCCGGACAAACGGTAAATCCGATTGACACGAAATTTGAAACCTTACAATAATATGACATTACGGATCCAATGAAACTGGTTTCGTCGAAATCCGAGACTTTTTGAAAAATGACTATTTTCACTCGCCGAATTAATATTAAAAACAATTCGATGCGTTTCGAGCTGCCACGGTCAAACAATAACTCCGATTACTACAATAATTAAAATCCGACAATAACAAACTATTACGGATCCAATGGAACAAGTTTCGTTCAATTCTGAGACTGTTCGAAAAATGTCTATTTTTCAGTCGAAAATTAAATATTAAAATATTCAATTTTCACAAATTAACTTTAAATTCAATTTTAAAAGTTCTATAACATTACTATAACTCCAATATGATAAGATAAAATTTTACAAATCATTTTCAATCATATTCAACTCGATTTTCAATTATTTATGAAATTTAACTTATTAAATTATCGATTTAATTGTCTAATTAAATCCAATATTCGAAAAATAAATTATTCGACTGTTTAATTTCAATATAAAATTACAAATTTTAAATTATTAACCTTTTAAATCAAATTTCAATTGTTCACAAATCCCATTTTTAATTTCACAATAATTAACAATCTTTTACAATTTAGTTTTCCATTATAAATCCAATATAAAAGATTATATTAGATTCAGCGTTCAATTATATTATAATTCAAATTCAAGTTATTTAATTCCAAATGAATTCTTTTGTTTCGATTTACACTTTCATTATTGAATCAACTATTTACTTATACATTATTATCAATAGTTTATAATTCATTTACTTTCATTTTCTTCAGCTATCATCTTATTTAAATTCACAGTAATATTAAATTACATTCATTTACGTTGATTTCCATATTATAACTTCAATATTAAATCTACAATTTTATTTATTTCATTGTTTACCATCAAATTCAATTCAATTTAATTACTTGTTACATTCAAATTTTAATCCTTACTTACGTTCAATTACAAGTTAACATCCGTATTTAATTTACAAATAAGTTATTTCAGAATTCAGTTTTGTATTTTAACTTGTAATTTACATTTAACAACACAAAATTTTATTTCCTTCGGATTTTTATTCAAAATTTTCTTTTTAATTCGTATTTTTAAAGTGTTAAAAATACGGGTCGTTACATGTACTTGGAAAACATCGCCCTTGACTCGAGTGATAATTGCTTTACTTTAAATGTTTGCTTTGCTATGTTTACTTCTGCTTAGTGTGTGTCTGGGGGCTATCACTGTAGAAAAGAGGTGGAGTGGGAGGGTTGGTTTCCTATTCCTTTTCCTTTATGCTCTTTTGGTATGTTGTTAGTTAATTTACCGCTCATTAAGACTGTTGTCTGACTCAAGGCTTTATGTTTAACTCTTATTGCCTTGGGCTGTTCATCCATTTTGGGATGGGCAGACTAGGTAGCAGGTGACAGGTGCTGTTCTTACTTTCCACGATGCTGATGATGAAGACGAGCTGGAGGCTTGCATATTATTTTCTTACTATATGTACTGGATGTTCCGCTGCTTGTATAATTATCTGAGTGATATGTAGTGAGGCTTGATGTATTGACTATTCAGATGTTGTATTCAACTATTATGAAGTTTTATTGATGAGATTCTATTCTGTGAAGCTTCACTATATATATATTCTCTGTTGTATTTTATCCATGCGCTGTGAGTAATACGATAGATTCTGCTGTTTTAATTTACCTTGGCAATCGTCCATGGCTGCCTGGCACACTTTTCAGCGCACTATTTCTATGTTTAGTGCAGGGGTCATGGGCGGTCGTCACATTTGGTATCAGAGCCTTGGTTAATCGATTTTACCCAACGCTCGCTGACGTAACTACGTATGAGAGACGTAATTGTATTTTGATGGATGATTACTATATATAATATAGTAGCTTAGAAGAGTTTGAGTCCTTTATGCAGTTGTTTCTCAGGGTGTGCTGATCATTCCTTTTTATAGATATTAAGAATGAGTCGAAGAGGGAGACCAGCTGCTAGGGAAGGTCGTGCTGCTGAGGGGGTTGCTGATTATGCAGCTATGTTCGAAGCTATGATGACTTCGATCATGAGAAGGATGCCAGTTCTGGGGTCAGCAGTTGATGTTGGAGTTCAAGTTCAAACTCCAAAACCGGTGGATTTTGCTAAGTTGTGTAAAGACTATACTGCTCTTGGAGGAAAGGTTTTCTTGGGAATGGAGTCAACTATTAAAGTCCAGAGGTGGATAGATGCTTGTAGAAGGATCTTTGGTGATTTGGGAATTGAGGATGCAACTAAAAGGAAGCTAGCATCAAGACAGCTTCAAGGAAGAGCTTCTGATTGGTGGAACTCTATCACCATTGATACTCCGGAGGAAGAAATTACTTGGGAGCAATTCCAAGCCAGATTTGAAGCTAAGTTCATTTCTACAGCTCAGAAGTCTGTTCTGTTCAAGAAGTTTGTGGAGCTCAAGCAAGATGGAAGACCAGTTCTTGAGTATGTTTCTGAGTTTGAAGCTTTGTCCAAGTATGCCCGGTCGTATATTGAATCTGCGTACCAGAAGAATGAGAAGTTTGTGATAGGCTTGGACAGTTATCTTGGGAGGAAGTTGGTGGATCATTTGGACGATTCATTTGAGAAGCTTGTGGAGAAAGCTCTCAGGCATGAGAATCTGTTTCCTAAAGAGGGATCTGTTGTTGCTGTGAACAAGGAAGAGTCTAGACCACAGCAGGGTGGAAACAAGAAGAGGAAGCAGCAGCAGCAAAAGGGTAAGGATGGCCAGAAGAAGCCAAAGGGCGAGGTGACCTGCTACAATTGTCAGCAGAAGGGCCATTTCTCCAGAGATTGCAAGAATCCGAAGGTACCTGTGAAGTGCCACAATTGTGACAAGCCGGGGCATATCAGGAAGAATTGTCCAGAACCACGGAAGGACAAGCAGATTGTGCAAGCTTATGCTTTGGGGGCTGTTCCATCATCTTCGAAAGCTTCTACTTCTGAAGAGAAAGGAAAGAGTATGGTGGTTCAAGGTACTCTTTCCATATGTGGTGTTCCAGTTAGAGTGCTATTTGATACTGGGGCGTCGCATTTGTTTGTTTGTAACGAACTTGTAGGCCGGTTAGGTTTAGAACCGGATATTGTTGATAGGCCATTGGTTGTGACTAATCCAGTTGGGGGTTCGTCTTGTTTGTGTATGCTATGCCGTGGTCTGATTGTATCGAGTCATGATTGCTCTTTTGTTTGTGATTGTTTTGTTCTGAACTTTGCGGGGTTCGGAATTATTTTGGGTATGGACTGGCTTAGGTAGTATGCGGCAAAGGTTGATTGTGAAAGGTTGGAGGTGACAGTCTAGAATGTGGAGGGGCGAAAGGTTGTGATACGATGTAAGCATGAAGAAGGCGTCTTCATGAGCTTCATGTATTCACTGGTTGTTCCATGGGATGGACTGTCATCTATGCCAATCGCTAATGGATTTGAAGATGTCTTTGATGAGGTCAAAGGGTTACCGCCGCATAGAGAGATCGAGTTTCGTATAGATCTAGTTGAAGGAGCCAGACCTGTTGTGATGCCTCTTAGGCGGATGGCGCCTAGGGAACAGCAGGAGTTGAAGGTGCAGGTTGATGACCTTTTACAAAAAGGATTCATTCGGCGTAGTGTGTCCGAATGGGGTGCACCAGTTGTGTTTGCAACCAAAGCAGATGGATCATTGAGGTTGTGTGTGGATTATCGTGAGCTGAATAAAGTGACTAAGAAGAACAAGTATCCATTGCCGAGAATAGATGACTTGTTTGATCAACTTCACGAAGCTAAGGTGTTTTCTCAGATGGATTTGGCAATGGGATTTCACCAGTTAAGAGTGGCTAAGGATAGTGTGCCGAAGACTGCTTTTAGGACACCATCAGGTTTCTTTGAGTGGCTGGTAATGCTGTTTGGATTGACTAATGCGCCAACATATTTTGTGGATCTTATGAATAGAGTGTTCAGAGATCAGTTGAGCAAGTTCGTGCTAGTGTTCGTGGATGATATTCTGATTTATTCCAGAACTGAAGAAGAGCACAAGACGCACTTGCATATTGCTTTGGAAATCTTACGGAAACATCAGCTGAAGGCTAAGTTTTCAAAGTGTCACTTCTGGAAGAGTGAAGTGAGGTTCTTAGGCCATATTATCTCTGGAAATGGAGTAGTGGTTGATCTCGCTAAGGTGGCAGCAATCCAGGATTGGGTTAGACCTAAGAATGCATCTGATGTGAGAAGTTTTCTTGGATTAGCAGGATATTATCATCGGTTTATCAAAGACTTTTCCAAGGTAGCTGCACCATTAACAGGATTGACGAAAAAGAACCAAGTATTCAGATGGGATGCTAAGTGTGAGCAAGCTTTCGGAATCCTGAAAGAGCGACTGACAAGTGCTCCTATTTTGACTATTCCAAGTGGAAATGAGGAGATGGTGGTTTACACCGACGCATGTGGTACTGGACTTGGAGCAGTGCTGATGCAGAAGGATAAAGTTGTTGCGTATGCAAGTCGACAATTGAAGCCGCATGAAAGGAATTATCCGACTCTTGATTTGGAATTAGCGGCGATTGTATTTGCTCTGAAGATGTGGAGACATTACCTATTGGGAGTTCGATTCGAGTTGTTTACAGATCATAAGTCGTTGAAGTATCTTTTCTCCCAAAAGGATTTGAATCTTAGGCAGCAACGATGGCTAGAGTTTTTGGCATCATATGATTTTGGTATAGCCTATACTCCGGGAAAGGGTAACGCAGTGGAAGATGCGTTAAGTCGAAGACATGCAGGATTGGAGTCATGTTTTCAGAATGGAAGAGTCTCGAGTATTTAGCTGGATTTGACTTCAGGCCCAGATGCGAATTGGAACCTGAGATGTTGGCAAACTTATCGATAAGACCGACTCTTGTGGAAAGAATTGGCGAGAGCCAAAAGCGAGACGATAAGCTTGTCAAGATTATCCGTGATTTGGAATCTGGATTGGACCCAGAAAAGGATAAAGGATTCGAGGTCGATCGAGAGGGTTGGCTTCGGAAGCAAGGACGACTAGTTGTTCCCGATATAGATGAATTGAGGAATGAAGTTCTGAAGGAAAGTCATCACTCGAAGATGACAATTCATCCAGGTGGAAATAAGATGTATCGGGATATGAAGAGGACCTATTACTGGGAAGGTATGAAGAAGGATGTTGGAAATTTTATTTCCAAGTGCATGAACTGCCAGTTGGTAAAAGCCGAACAGAAGAAGCCAAGTGGATTGCTTCAGCCGTTAGAAGTTCCTACATGGAAGTGGGAACACATATCGATGGATTTTATTGATGGGTTACCTAGAACAAGAACGGTAAATGAAGGGATTTGGGTCATCGTAGATCGTCTGACTAAGAGTGCAAGATTCATTCCTGTTCGATCAACTAGGACTGCATCAAAGTTGGCAGAGTTTTATGTTAAGTGGATAGTTCGATTCCATGGTATTCCGAAGAGTATAGTGAGCGATCGAGACCCATTGTTCACTAGTGGATTTTGGAAGAGCTTCCAGGAAGTTTTGGGAACCGAGTTGTGTTTGAGTACAGCTTATCATCCCCAAGCAGATGGTCAGACCGAGAGAGTCAATCGAGTTTTGGAAGATCTCCTCAGAGCTTGTGTTTTAGATGTCGGAGGATCATGGGATGATCACCTTCATTTGGTGGAATTTTCGTATAATAACAGTTACCAGTCAAGCATTGGTATGGCACCATATGAAGCATTGTATGGAAGACCGTGTAACTCTCCGACATGTTGGTTGGAAACATGAGAAAAGTTGATACTTGGGCCAGAAATGATTCGACAGACTTCGGATTGTATAGAGACCATTCGGCAACGAATGAAGGCAGCCTAAGACCGTCAGAAAAGTTATGCCGATAAGCGTCGTAAGGATTTGGAATTCGACGTAGGTGATATGGTTTTTGTGAAGATTTCTCCACTGAAGAATGTTATTCGATTCGGGAAGAAAGGAAAGTTGACTCCGAGATTTGTTGGACCATTCCCGATTATCGAGCGAATTGGAAATCTCGCCTACAAATTGGAGTTACCGGAAAAGATGTCGGGTGTGCACAATGTTTTTCATGTATCATATCTACGGAAGTATGTGCACGACTCGAATACAGTGGTTTCTGCTGATAGCTGTGAAGATTTCGAAGTTGATCCAGTCGATAAGAGACCTCGTAAGCCGCTTTGTGTTGTGGAAACTAACATGAAACATCTTAGGAGGAAGGTAGTTAGGTTGCTCAAGATACAATGGAGTGATGATGATAATGACTGTACATGGGAGGTGGAAGAGAGGATGAAGGCAGCTCATCCTGAACACTTCAAGGTATGGCCATAAGGTGTCGTGTCATCTCACGATATTGTAACTTGTTCTAGTCTTAGAATTTTGCATGCTAGGCTAGTAATTGGATGCATGGTTTGTTGATTGCTATGGATGATAGGCATGCAGAATAGTTTTGATTGCTCTTGTTTGTTTGGAATTCCGGGGACGAAATTCCTAAGGGGGAGAGAATGTAACGACCCGTATTTTTACGGATCGAAACATCGTAAAACAGTTGTTATTGGATCGTAGTGTGGTTAAGTCGTTCGGAGCTTAGGTCGTATTGTAGTTAGGTCGTAGAAAACTTATAGGAGTTGGCGACCTAAGGAAGATAGTGGTAGTAGTTAATGACCTAAGGACTGGACGAGGTAAGGCTTAGGTCGTATGACAGTTGGGTCGCGTATTGGTTTAGGTCGTATGCTAGTTTGGGACGACCTATAGGATTTGACCGACCTAAGGAGTCGAGCGACCTAAGGGAGTTAGTGGTAGCAGTTGGCGACTTAAGGGGTTTAGCGACCTAAGGGTTGAGTGAGTTAACGACCTAAGGTAGTTAGGTCGTGGACTAGTTAAGTGATTAGGTCGTTGAGTCTATGCCGTGTTAGTTAGGTCGCTAGACGACCTAAGAATGTTAGGTCGTGAGTTGTTAGGTCGCGACTTCTGTTAAGTCGATAGGTTGGCATCTCAGTTAGGTCGTGTGGCGTTAAGTCGCTAAGCCGCGTATAAGTCATAGGTCGTGACATTATTAGGTCGTGACATTTTAGGTCGCGACTTATGATAAGTCGTTAGGTCATAGACGACTTATGTTAGGTCGCGTAGAGGCTAAGCTGTTAGGTCGCACGCATGTGTTAGGTTGTAAGTCGCGCGTATTTAAGTCGCGCAGTGTTAGGTCATTTAGTGTTAAGTCGCGCGCCTGTGCTAAGTCGTTGAGTCGGAAGCTGTTAGGTCGCACATTGTGTTAGGCCGCGCATTGTGTTAGGTCGCTGAGTGTTAGGTCGGAGGGTTTGTTAGGTCGTGGATGACCTAAGGGGGGCGGACGACCTAAGGAAAATCAGCCTATAAATAGGTGGGTTCTTCTTCATTTTTGGGATCCGGATTTTGAAGCGACGAAGTGCTGCTATTTTGAGAGCTCGAGTTCTACACTTCTTCACTTCTTTTCTCCACTTTAATCTTGTGCTTCCTTCCATCCAAATCGAAGATCGAATCGAAGATCCAAGAGCTTAGATTGAAGATCTACATCCATCGAAGAGAGAGATTTCATCGTTTGAAGCGGGATTTTAGAGAATCGAGTTAGATCCTTCGCTGTCCAGATCTAAAGTGTGTTGCTTTTGAGGTCTTTAGGTGATTTGGTGAGTGGTGATTATCTCTCACACGGATCCAAAGGAGTATATCGGATCGTTGGCTTGATTTTGTGTTAAAGTAGTGATTTCCATGCATTTCCGTAAACTTAAGTATAGATCCATTATTCATGATGATTTGACATCCATTTTACTACATGTTAACCTATGCAAGTTCATTCATCAAGTTATAGAGATATTGCTCATGTTTCATGCTTGTTAGATTTGGACTCTTTATTTACAAGATTGCCATTATTGATATAATTGTTTATTAGATCATATTTGAATGCTTGATTACTTGGATTAATGATTGACTTGATTGATTGTTATGAATTAGTTGATTGATGATTTGATTTAGACAAGTTGGTCGAAGATGATTCAAAAGCTAAGGGAAAGGCTCTTGAATTGGAAAAGCTGCTCGTGGCATATGTGGCGGATGATGAAGCTCATATGGATAGATTTGATGATGATGATGTTGAGATGAGGCTTTGCTACGATGAGATGAAGCGAGGCATGGTATGAGATAGCCTTGGTTTAATCCAGGCGGGATCACTCCAAGCATGTTGATAACTCGGTGAAATGGTTCGGGTTTGAGGATAATGGTTTGCTCGAGAGGCGCTTGAGCTAGTATGGAAATAGTCGTCGAGGAGGATGACTAGAAGGCTGAGATGTCATCGTTGTTGAAGGTTCTAGCATGCTCAAAGCAAGAGTACGCTGGGCAGATTCGATAGTCCCAAAAGGCTACTGATTGGTAGTCGAGTACTCTGGGCAGATTCGATAGTCCTAGACACGAGCTGCGACGACGTGCGAAGTTATGTCTAGAACCGGGGTTTCCATTAGCCCTTGACGGACGACTGAAAGAATGTGCCGGTCATTCAATTAACGGTGGTATCGAAGCAAAGATAACAGTGATAGCAAGAGTCATGGATGTTTGGTTGTATCGTCATTCGGTCTCAAGAGCGGTATTTTATGGGGGCTTATCTGATCTTGGTTTAGGCATTGGGGGTTTGTACTTGGAAAACATCGCCCTTGACTCGAGTGATAATTGCTTTACTTTAAATGTTTGCTTTGCTATGTTTACTTCTGCTTAGTGTGTGTCTGGGGGCTATCACTGTAGAAAGAGGTGGAGTGGGAGGGTTGGATTCCTATTCCTTTTCCTTTATGCTCTTTTGGTATGTTGTTAGTTAATTTGCCGCTCACTAAGACTGTTGTCTGACTCAAGGCTTTATGTTTAACTCTTATTGCCTTGGGTTGTTCATCCATTTTGGGATGGGCAGACTAGGTAGCAGGTGACAGGTGCTGTTCTTACTTTCCACGATGCTGATGACGAAGACGAGCTGGAGGCTTGCATATTATTTTCTTACTATATGTACTGGATGTTCCGCTACTTGTATAATTCTCTGAGTGATATGTAGTGAGGCTTGATGTATTGACTATTCAGATGTTGTATTCAACTATTATGAAGTTTTATTGATGAGATTCTATTCTGTGAAGCTTCACTATATATATATTCTCTATTGTATTTTATCCATGCGCTGTGAGTAATACGATAGATTCTGCTGTTTTAATTTACCTTGGCAATCGTCCATGGCTGCCTGGCACACTTTTCAGCGCACTATTTCTAGGTTTAGTGCAGGGGTCATGGGCGGTCGTCACAAACAACCAACCCAAATTCTGGTGATTTCAAGTCGCCTCACCACGATCCAACCGTTGATCTTGTTGAGGAGATCGAGCTCTACAACTTCCATGTTAAAGCTGAGTCGAGATTGTGAGTGGATTGAGAGAAATCGAGAGGAGGAAGAAACAAATTTTAGCCATTGAAGAAAAAGAATGGCAGCTAGGGTTTTCGTAAGTTAGGGTTTGCAAACGAATAAAAATGATGGCCTTAAATAGAAAATCTCGCGGCACTATTCATCCGTGAAAATTCCAAACTCCAAAAGACGCGTGCCGCCTGTCGTTCTATAATTATACCTCTATTCCGAACACAATGGAATATGTATCGAGAGCCAATTCCATCATATTCAGAAGATAGCTTTCAAAATCAAATTATTTTAATTAAATTACTATAATTGATTACTACGCGTTTCGATCTCGCACGATCAAACGATAAGTCTAATCGCTACGAAACTTGAAATTCTATAATAATTCACTATTACGGATCTAATGAAACTAGTTTCATCGAAATCCGAGATAGTACCCAAAAAGACTATTTTTACACGTTTATTAAAACAAGCTATTTTCCAAAATAAATTTACTCACTTTAAATTCAATTTTAAAAGTTAGAAATTTTCATTCTTGTTTAAATAAAATTTAAATTAACTTTTGAAATCATTTTCATTCATATTAATTTAAAGATTCAGCTATTTAAACAATTTCAAAAATTAAATTTAACAATTTAATACCCAATAAATCATTATATTTGAGATATAAGTTATTTAACTTATGAAATCAACCTTTCAACATTTAAAATCAACTAAATATTCCAAATTCAATTTTTATCTTAAACCATTTTGTAAATTAAAATGTTTGTTCAAAATTTATACAACCAATGCTCTTACATTTAAATTCATAAATAAATTCACTTTTAATATAAAATGTTCGTTTAAATCTAGAACAACCAAAGTTCTTACACTAAATATAAAGATTACACTTCATAAATCAAAGCCTTGGATAATTTAATTACGATGAATTCCAATATTAGAATTTTAGATGAATTTTAGTTATCAACAATTATTTTATTTCATATAAATAATTCAACATTTATTATTCAATTCCAGCTATTGATTATAAACACATTCGATACATAGAATTTTATATAAATAAATTTATGCTTTTACTTTTAAATGAACATTCATTCGACTCTTTATTTACTTAACATTGATCATTTCAATTTCTGTTATCAATTACTTACAATTTAATATTATTTAATTTACTTTCTAATATAAGTTATCATCTTTTCTGATATTGAATTTTGTTATTTAAAATTTTATCTAAGTTCATATCCAATAAATTACATTAATAAATCACTAAAATTTATTTCTAACCATTTTTGTTCAATAATTATATTAATTTAATAATTTAAAATAGTTAAAAATACGGGTCGTTACAACACCTTATTTCTTAAAGTTTGTTTTTCTTCTACGTGTCAATTGAAGATGTATTTTTTTAGGGTTTTTTATTGTTATTTTAGAACAAGTTTAATGATCTCATGACTAACCAAATTCGAGGGATATAAAATTTGATGATGTTGTAATTGAAACCTCTAAGTAAGTTATTGAATTTTATTTTCATCATTAAACATTTATGCCATTTTTCCTTTATATTATTTTCCATTTTTTTGTTGGTTAGATGGAGGATGCCAATCATAGTAAAACTGAGAATGTACTCGTTGTTTTGTATGAGAAAGTGTTTGATAGTAAAATATGAAAGAATGCGATCGATCAATTGCTTCAAAGCGCACGCAATTTGATTTGACAAACAACTTTTTAACTAATCAAGTAAGTATTTATTAAATTTTTGTTACCTTAAATACGGTTGGAAAACTAAATTTTATTTATTTTCTATTTTTTGTGTAGGTTATGTGATTTTTTTATATTTTGAAAAGAGTTGAATTTGATTTAGGAGTTAGGAAGGATAACTGTTGTGTTTAGAAATATTTAGGTGACTGTTTATATAAAATAAAATAATAATTTGTGATAAAAAGAAAGGAACCAAACTTTTTATGGTGATCTTTAGTTTTGAAAGCTAGAAGCATTTTTTTAAATGCAAATAGTAGCACACTATAATTATTAGGTAAATCTTTTCGAATTGGTAAATTTAGACATTTCTAAAATAATAAATTATCATAAACAGTTGAGTAGCGCTTTATAGGAGATTTATTTTATAGGTTTTAAGGAAGGACGGATTAGGGAAAATGATGAACTTTGACAAAAAAATGAGACCGAAAAACAAATGCTAGTTATAATTAACATTATATTCAACTTTTACACTATACAAAATGTTAATTATAAGTAACATTATATTCAGTTTTAAACTATACAAAATACCAGTTATAACTAGCATTGTCCTTCAGCTTAAATAAGAAACCCGTTCTCCTTTGATCTAATTTTTTTTTCAAGTTTATCTTTGTGCCTATTTTCTTGTTTAAAGAAAATTACTGAACTACTTTTGAGTTGAATATTTGTATAAGTCCAAATCCTAACTATTAACATAGAGTAATGCTAAATGGACCTTGCTAGGGGTATGATTTTTTTTTTAAATTTACGCTGGGGTCCGTTAATCGTCGATCAAACAATGTGTTCAGTCAGCAGGGACACCCGACCGAGATAGCCCTACCATAAAGCGGACACCCGACCGAGATGGGCACTTAACATAGATGATGGTATGAAATCCAGTGAGCAGCCTTCACATTGTCGCGATGATCTTGAAATTATTACACATCTAATGCTGATTAATCTGTGTAATATTAAAACGCGTTGAAAATATTTCGTAGTTCAAATTAAATGTTGAATCGAAGCCCTCAACAAGGTCAGTGGACGGGATGCCTTCGTTTTCCATTGGGATTTTATTTAATTTTAATATAATATGCCTGAATCCTCGTTAATCCTCGTTTTTATTTTAGGGAAAAGTGAGATGTGGAGAAAACTTAAGGATTTCCTAAGCTTTCCAAACATCGCCATAACAAAACAATTGTGAATCTTTTTCTGAAAACTCTAGTTCTAGGAATGAGTGTGCATTGGACTCCTTATGTTATAACTACGCGCAGCAAATACCCATAAAATGGCTCAAGTAAAAACAATAGTTATTTTGTGTTGTTACTTGTAGCATCCTAGATCAAACACATCTCTACCCTCACTGTATGGATTTTAATGATTCTGTTTTTATTAACGTGGTTTATTGTCCATTAATATATTTGACACTTGATATTGAGATTTGACATGTTAAACACCCATCTATATTTTGGGGCCTGGAATTTAAATTCGAGTAATGGAAATCAACTAATCAGTATTAGTGATTTCAATGCCAAGCTAGTTTACAAATCATTGCACAAACATATGAACATCATGACATTATTAATTATTTTCGTTTTTTGGATTCTTGTAAATTAACAAAAACTAAAAGAGCTCTTTTTTTCTCCTTTTCTTTTTATCAATATAAAGAGCCTTTTCTCCGAAAAGTGAAAATCATAAAATTCAGAATATTGTAGAAACATATTCATAACACATGTTTAGTATTTTGATGGACCATTTATAAAATGAACGATCGAATCATTGATGCAACTAAGAATGAAATATTTTCAAGGATATATTGTTCAAAAATAGGTTCTTAAAAAGGCAAGTCGACCTTAAATTGATCTAATTTAGAATATAATAACAAATTAACAATGTAAGTACTTCATAATTTATAAAAATATAGTTATTAATTAAACTTTTAAGAAGACAATGATCTTTCTACCGATATCATGAACAATACAGTTTATATCGAGTACTCTTAATCATCTTCTACCATGCACATAACAATTGTAGATGAAACACTATGTTTTTCAATCATAACATTGAAAACAGAAGGCATTATGCATTAAAAGTAATTAGAATATAGTCAACATATTGAGATTATAACATCATATGCTACTTTTCATACCATTTTCATTTCAATTTATTTAAACATGGTGTTATCTCAGGTTCCATATTCTTTATCCTGCTTTTGGCCATTGCTATAGTTTCCCTCACTGGCTTGGAATTCATTTTCATCTGGAATTTCATTTTCATTTAGGTCCTTACTTTTGCTGTGGTTTTCAACTTCACTTAAGTTATGACCTTTACAATGCCTTTTATCTTTACATTCATCGTCATCATCACCATCATCAGGGGGATCAGGGGCATCTCCACCTCCGCCATCACAGTGTTTACGACAAATGCACCTACGATGGAACCCTTTGCAATAACCATCTTCAAAATTTTCTGTTTTACATATATTCTCACAATTTTTACTACTAAAACATAATCCTTTGAATTTCTCGCTTCGTGATTTGCAAATTCTTCCATCCACCATCATCGAGGAATCCAATTCTGCATTATGTTACAGAGAATGTTAACATCTATTGGTCATAAACAAAAGAAACTGTTGAAATACATATGATATAAAGAAACTAAACAAGTGTACCAATCCATAAAAGGATAAAGAGAAGGAAAAACATTGATGAGACCATACTTTTAGAGGGAGCCATTGTTACGTTGCTAAAATTATATAAGCAGTTTTTGTGGTAGCAGAGTGGTATATTATAGCTTTTATAATGGGACTAAAGGGTAATTTGGTAAATGCTTATTTATGCTCATTATTCATTTCTCAATCTAAAATGTTTACCTAAAAGATAATTATTTATATCACATAATTATGTTATTATTGTATTTCAGGTGAAGGTAAATTAACCTCCACTACATGTAGAGGAATACTAAAAATTTTAACATAATTCCTCATATTTTCTTTGTTTAAAACTATACTTGTTCATAGCTATAAGTATTAATGAAGTTTTATTTTTAATCTTATCTGAACAAAGATTAAAAATTTATACTTTTTTCTACCATTTTTTACAAAGTATTTATAATTAAATATGATATCCTATCTTATCTTAAATTTGGATAGGGAATTCAAAAACATAAACATTATTAGTAGCAACTTTTCTTTATTAAATATATTAGGAAAATAAATAAGCAAATGTACGCGACTACTAACGTAATGCTAAGGTTTCTTGAATGTGATCAAGGGTTCTTAGGCTTGAATACCTATATATATATATATATATATATATATATATATATATATCAATGAAATATTAAGGGAATAAGCCAAGCTATATTTATATTTTATTATTTACATAAAATGCTACTATTGTATACATTATTTGCTTCTTTAATGTATATAAGTCCAAACCTATGCTAAGAACAAATATATTTTCTTTGTTTAAAACTATACTTGTTCATAGCTATAAGTATTAATTAATGAAGTTTTATTTTTAATCTTATCTGAACAGAGATTAAAAATTTATACTTTCTTCTACCATATTTTTACAAAGTATTTCTAATTACATACGATATCCTATCTTATCTTAAATTTTGGATAGAGAATTCAAAAACATAAACATTATTGGTAGCAACTTTTCTTTATTAGATATATATTAGGAAAATAAATAAGCAAATGTACGCGACTACTAACGTAATGCTAAGGTTTCTTGAATGTGGTCAAGGGTTCTTAGGCTCGAATACCTATATATATATGTATGTATATTATTATTTTTTGAAAACCCAGGAGAACCCGGCGGGCCGGTAAACTCCTGAGAAGAGTATAGTAAAGCCGTCCGCCGATCCAAGCCCCCATACCCCCGGTTAAATTTATATAGGATATGAAAGCGCATGGTAGGAATCGAACCTGGGTCTTTTTACCAGAACCCAAGCCTCGTTTCCACTACGCCGCCCCCGCGGACACACACACACACACACACACACAAACACACACACACACATATATATATATATATATATATATATCAATGAAATATTAAGGAAATAAGCCATGCTATATTTATATTTTATTATTTACATAAAATGGTACTATTGTACACAATATTTGCTTCTATAATGTATATTAGTCCAAACCTATGCTAAGGACAAATGATTTCTAAGTACAATATACATGGTATGTTATTTATATATTTTTATACATCATGAACATTCATACAATTATTTGAGGGACGAGAAATGTATGTAATTTTAGTAAATATTGTTTCATACCATCATTATGTGCAATTAAATCTTCTCCTTGTTTGAAATTCAAAAGTGTAATCTCTTGAGATAATATAAAAACTAAAATTATTTATTGTCAATACAAATTTGTAATCATAAAGAGTTTAGCCCAACATACTATTGTAAAATGGAATGAATGAGGCATTAAATGCCTAGTGAATATGAATAGTCGCATGTCATGTCATAAATATTCAAATTGAGCATATATATTAAGATGCAAGGACCATAATAATCTATACTCTACTATTAAAGATGAGTTTGGTTTCTATAGCTCAAAAGCCCCCTCCAATTTCTCAATGAAAGCACGCCGCGTGTAATTTAAACTGAATCGTCGAAACCTTTGTTTCTTATTTTTGCACATAGCTCACCCAACTTCACATCCAAATCCTAGGTGTTCACACCTCCCCCCACTTTTCGTCTTTTGTCCATCGT